>CCBP010000100.1:377984-390991 GCA_000765035.1 Trametes cinnabarina
CTTTGCGGTGGTACCCCGGCAGGACACACCTCTGGGAAAGCACTTCGTCGCAAACCGCAACACGCTTGCATCAGACGAGATCCAGGCGCATACCGGGATGTTCGATAGCAAGACGAACGACGGATATTACGAACTCGGGTTGTCGACTGCGCAGCTCGTGCGCGTCGCTGTGCAACGTCACAGAGCGGCCTCAATACCACCTCAACCTCCACCCAAAGCATCACCTGTGCACGACTTTGAAAAGAGGGCTGAGGCGACTGTCGAAGTCGAGGGATCTCACCGAAGTCCGGAGACGGGGACAGATGGAACTCACTCCAAGGTCGAGGCTTCTCCACGTGAAACCGTACCAGCACATCCGGCAGAGGACGCGATCCTCCCGTCTCCGCCCATAGAACAGCCGGCAATGGAGGCTGAAGCGCCATAGAACGCGGCACGGCGCATCGGACAATGTATCGATGAGTAGCGTATATGACTGGCAATCGATGTCCTGCATGATACAGGCGGATCTACCTCGCGAGGTGCTTGAGCGAGAGACGCATGGCGTATGCGTCTTCTCCATCGGCGTCTAGTGTGGAATTAGTGCATGAACTACGGGGAATGGAGAGGAGAACTCACAGTAGCCTTTCTCTATGTCCTTGACGGTGAAGCCCAACGTGTCGCGGTACAGCCCTAAGGCAGCGCGGTTTGACTTTCGCACATGTAATGATACATAGGCAGCTTTATACACCGTTGCCATCGCTTCCTCTGCACGACGCTGTAGCTTCTAGCTGTAAGCATTATTCTATGAAACACTCACGCGATTGAATCATTAGCCTCTTCGCAAGGCCAAGTCGACGGTAGGACCTGAGAACGGAGATCGATGTGACATGCCCATGAGGCTCATCGCCTTCTGCTATGTCCTCCTCCCTAGATGTTGTTAAGTCATGGCTCCTAGCAGGTAATATAGGAGCAGATGTACATCTTCGCCAGGATATATCCAACGATCTTGCCATCCTCCTCCGCAACATACGAAAGTTGGGGCCAAGTGAGGGCATGATAGAGGTCTGGGATTATATGGGGCGCAATTGAATGCAAGCTTCATGGACAGGCGCTGCTTCACGCACAATACTTCAAAGTGTAGTTCTCGGGGAGGTTTTGGAGGTTACATGCTTGCATGCCCAGGAGGTCTTCTACCTAGCTCTTCTTAGAGGAGTTCCGGCCCAGAATCGTGAAATTCGCCTACCCGTGCCAGTCGAATGTTCACCATGGTCGTTACAGAGAAAAAGACAGCCTAGACCAGGGAGAGACTAGCTGGTGAAGATGAGTGAACAAACCGCACCAAGCTCAGCCTACCGTGGCTTTATCGACGCTCGAAATGTGGCGGGATGGGCGCCTACGTACATGCTTTCGCTGGCGGCTAGTCCACCTACACTGGTTTTGAACGAAATACAGTACAGTAACGCATGACATGGAGAGGAAGCCGGACCGTTAAACAGAATGACCTTGTCTGACATGGTTCTATACAACGAAGTTACGACTAGTACATACGCACGCGTACAGGAAAGAGGGTAGTTGGACAAAGCTAGGGAGATCCATCTCTGTGGAGACGAGCATGCTCGACGACAACGTGAGCACCGAAACAGACACAGTTCATGTTCGCAGAGAGTAGGAGAAATGTGGTATAGACACCGGGTGCAGCGAGAAGATATCATGGGAGACTGGCAAAGAAGCAAGCCCAGAAGGAAGAGCACGGGACCGCCTAATGTCCGTGGGCGTCGACGTCGCGTCCGCTCACATGTCCGGCTCCGTCGCTCCCACTACCGCCAGGGGGAGCGCGACCACCAAAGAACGTTTCGGCTGCGGCAAACGTGTTGCGCAACGTTCTCTTCACACTCCTCCCTCGCCCATCGACCTCCATTGGGACGTATCCGTTGGTCCCAGCTAGAGCAGTGTGCACGGACTCCTGCAATTCACGCGTGCTCGATGAGGGAGACAAGGACCGGGGCGAGGTCTCCCGCAGCGCAGAAAACCCAGCAACCCCATCCGGGACGCCGTGTGTACGCATGTACTGATTGGATGCGTCGTGCAGAATAGGGGAGCGACTGATCGCGTGTTCATAACGAGGAGGAGGGTCACGGTGGAACGTCGTGTGTCGGGAATCGAAGACTGCCATGCCGATGCTGGGTTGCACCGGAGGCATCATGCCCCTTCCAGTAGGACTTGATGAAGCGCTAGGGAAGGACGACTCGATGACCGGTCCAGCTTCGCGTCGGCCCTGGTTCTGCACGAGGATGGTGCTCGGCCCAGGTCCGGCACCGCGCCCATGTCCGATTTCAGCATATATCAGGTCGGGAGTCATGACGCCATTTCGTGCTGGTGTGTTCACATCCGCGTAGGTTCTGAAGAATGCCGTGCCTGTCGAGTGGTTCGTACCTGCACTCCTGTTCGACGCTGCTTCGCTCGGTGTAGGGGACGTGGACTGCTCGATCAAGGGCTGTTGACCGAAGCCGCGTCGAGGGCGTGATGGGCCTGCGGCAGCGGTGTCTAACCACATAGGTTGAGCGGCGGCCTGAGCGCGAGGTTGAGCCCGGGGGGCGGGATGGCGTCTGTGATCACGCGACATCATATGTTCGCGGCTAGGGACGTAGTACGACCGATGGTGTCCATGGTCTTCCTGGACAGGACGCTCGTGGGCACGGGGAGTCGCTAGTAATTCGCGAGTGCTTCGCGAGACGAGCACATCTGATGCACTTCCGTCTTCTTCGTCGTCCTCGTCGAGCACAACGTCCGCTACATGAACGTCAGTTTGAGTCTCCGGCTCTTCGAACCCGTCCTCGTAGTCGGTGTCATTGGAGGTCGCCAGTTCGTTCGTGATTGTAGCGAATAGATCCGCCAGGAACTCTCGTAACTCCACTACGCCGTGGCCGGAGTAAACGCAGAACGCAGCTCTCTGCTGAGAGTTGAATTCCTGTAGCGTGTGGATTGAGCAGCGGGTCCGATACATTGCGCACAACAACTAACCGAAGGTGGCGAACGGCAAAATTGCTGCAGCTCGGCCCTACGAAAGGCGGGAATGCCGGTGAGACTGAGGTGCGTCAGCTTGGGAAGTTTTTGCAACAGGAAATGGATGGCCATGACGGATATTTGGTCGCAATACGAAAGGTGAATGCGCTCAAGGGTAGCATGGCGTTCGCCGAGGGCCTGTATAGCCTGGTCCGTTAAGTTGCTAACGCGCACGAGTCCGATACGTCGTAGCTTTGGTAGGGTGGACAGCTCAAATACAGACATATCTGTGAGCTGTTGGCAGTCTAGAGATATCCAATCGTCAGCAATATAGTCTGCGCAACCGCGACAGTACTTACTGGCAAGGTCGATATACCGTAGACGCGTGCAAGAACGCACAAGACTATTGATGGAGCGATCCGTGATGGCTACAGCATGGCCGAGATGGAGATAGTGTAGCCCCTTGCCGAGCTTGCTGATGCTCTCCACAGCATTATCTGTGAGCTGCGTACATTTGGCTAGCACAAGGTTGCGGATCTTCGGGGCTGCGGACACAATACCCTCAATGGCATCGTCGGTAATTTGGGCGCAGGCCGTCAGGTCCAACATCCGGAGCTGTTCAAATGGCTGGGAGACTCGGAGGGGAGGGAGGTCCTGAACTCCATGGAACGAGGACAGGAATGGATTGACCCCGGATGTCAAGATGTCACGCTTTGCAGGCGCAGGAAACGCGGCGTCGGTCAGTTCGGTACAGTAAGACAGCCGCATTTCCCGCATCTGGATGGAATGCGTCCACAATTCGCGCACACCGGAGTCAGTGATCCGCTTGCAATTGTTGAGGTCAATCTCGAGTAAGAGGGGACAGGAGCGAGCCAAGACGGAGATCGACTGATCTGTGATCAGCTCGACGTTGCTGAGCTTGACCCGACGAAGCAAGGAACAGTTCTGCGCGAGTGCCATGACGGACGCATCGGTGAGCTTTTTGCAGCCAGTGAGGTTGATTCCCTGCAAGCGCTTCGCGGATTTCGCTATAGCCACAATGGTCCTATCCGTGACCTCTGCCACGCTGGTGAGGTCGAGAGCCACGAGGTTAGGACAACGAGGTAGGACTCGCGTGAGGCCTTCGTCTGATAGCGCAGTGCAATTCATGAGGGTGAGCCGCTCCAGCCTCACGCACTGCGCGAGGCGAGAGAAAAGGGAGTCCGTTAGGTCGGAAGCCACATTGAGGAAGTTGAGACGACGGATGAAATGCGCATAGACAAAGGTTTGATCCTCCCTTGCGAGAACGCGCATCATCTTGACGAGGGTGGGGAACCTTGAGAAGTAGGGGCGATACCACAAGAGCTCGACGGAGCACTCGCACCATGCCCGAGAGACCAGCATCGCGCGATACAGATCGCGTGCAGAATGAACATGTTTGAGAATGTGGATGAGAATCTCTGGTGGGAGGCGGGAGGCCTGAGAAGGCGTCGAACGGGATGTGGCTGGACGAGCGATGCGACGGGACGACCACTGAGCAGGGATGATTTGAGCGGTTGTGCCGGCGTCGGGGAAGAATCCGGATTTGTTGTAATCGTCCTCGTCGTTGTCGGAGAGAGACGTTGTTGACTGTGCCGGAGAGGCTCTGGAGTACATGGTGGACGTGTAGGAACAAGGAGGAGGAAGGGTGAAGAGGACAAGGAAGAAGGCCGGTTGTCCCTGGTAGTTGTCCTTGCTTGAGACCTTTGGTTGGAACGGTCGCTCGAGTGTGCCAATGGAGCACGTGGGGCTCATCCGCTATACTTGCTTACGTCAGCAGCAGAAGACTTGCCATCTCTGGTAAGCGTTGCTACCGCCCGTCCTCTGATGCAGAGTTTAAGCAGCGACCCTTGTCCTGCAGCTGGTCGCGCCCACTCTCCATCCCATAACGCCGTGATTCCTCCCGCTACCATCATCATCACAGCCCCGTCATCTACAGATGACTCGCCGGAAGTACAACAATCGCCCCTTCCGCCTGTGCCTCTCCGGAACACCGACGTGCTAACACGATCAGATATAACGCTTCACGCCTCGCCTGCCGCACATCCTCCACCGGCCGCAGCACGCTCAGAGACCATGACGGGCTTTGAGCAACGTCTGGCCGCAGCGACCCTCCCTGAATCAGGACCCGACCACTTCCTTGCCAGAAGGGCCCTCTGGTGCACACCCGTCCTGGACAATCCCACGCCGACGCCAGCCAACGCCTCTCGTCTCAGACTCGAATCACTTCTGGATGTTCCGGGCGCCATCGAGGATGACGAAACGTGGGATTCCGGCTTGGATAAAGTATGGCATGGCTTGGTGGCCGGCGCTCGTCTACGGCATCGACTACCACTCGCACTAGTTGTGAGTAATCGTGCCCACGGCCACCTACTCACATCCATGCATCGATTGACGTTGTTCTGCCAGATCAAGATTCTACAAGCTGGGTGGATTAGAGAGGGGACATGGCCCAGAGGGGCCGTTGCGCCTGATTCCGACGATCCTGAGCAACCTGCCGCCGTTCCTCACGAGCAGGCCTTCGTGCTTTCCACAGTTACCACTCCTGGTGAAGTCACGCCAACTGTGACGACGACGGGTTCGGTTGGAACGCCCAATGGCGAGGGTCCGAACTGGTGAATGGTGCAATGCAAACATACATGAACCTGACGGGCCTAAACACAGCATTATTGTACAGTAAACTCACCGGACTTAGATATCACATTTCCCTGTTGGCAGTGGTGGGCGAGAAGTCGTGTCGAAAGCGCAGAGACAATGTTGTGCAGTACATATTAAGACAACACCATACGCCTTGACGGCGCATGAGCGTGGAACACTCGCCCTGACAGTACAAGGTTCGTGGGCAAGTGAGTGCCGAGATCATTGCTTCTGCACCTCTGAAGCGGGATGCACGGCCGACAGGTTCTCGTTAACCTCGAGAGGGGGGCGAAACCTACGATGAGATCAGTGTCTGATCTGCAAGATATAGCTAGCCTTGAATGTACCAAAATCACACCGTCCCCTCTTACGAAAAGCATCTCCATCTTCCGTTTTGCAATCTTCCGGAGTCGTTCAGCTTCAGCCGAACGCAGACACAGTGATTCACTCACATTTACGGTCGTATGTCCTTCTGAAACACCCTCTACCTGATCCACAATCATAATGGTCTCCTCAACGTCGCTCAGGATCAGGTTCATGTGTCCATCATAAGCCTATATGATCACAACGTTGAATGAACAAGGGTCGGAAGGTCTGGACGAGAACCACTGACATGCAACACCCCCGTGAGTTCACGATCTCCCCTGAGCTTCACAAAGACACGTTCGCTAAGAGACAGACGGATGAGATCGAACGGCTCCTGGATGCCGTTGGAAGCAGAGTCCATGTCGAGGTCGCAGATACGCAGAGCTCCCGAGTCTGGACCTGGCGCGACGCGAAGCCAGGGTTGTGTCACGTGCTTTGTCTTCGAGCTCCGCCCAAATGGGAGTCGCCAGAGTGGGTTAGTAAGCGCTCGTACCTTCGTCTGTCGCACTCAGCAACAGTCCATCGCTGCCACCATGCCGGTACGTCTCCCCAGGTCATCCTGCCAGGCATCTGCTAACATTGTTCATCAGAAACACTACTGCGACTACTGCGATGTGTTCTTGACCCACGACTCTGCCTCTGGTACGGTTGTTGTTTCGCCTGGTCGCTGTTCTGTATATTCACGTTCGCTCCACAGTCCGAAAGGCTCACAACAGTGGTCGTAACCATTTGGCCAACGTTCGAGACTACTATGCGTGTATGTACGCTCTACGGACTCCCCGGGACTATGTACTGACAACACAATCACAGCTCTGGGTCATGACAAAGCGCAGAGTATCATTGACCAAATCACAGCTGCATACGAGAGCGGAAACCCCCCGCCTCCTGGTGGATTCGGATACGGTGCTCAGCACATGGCACCTGGTCCTCCCTTCGGTGGCCCGCCCATGGGCTACGGCGCGCCGCCGTTCGGTGGTCCTCCCCCTCCCTTCGCTGGTACGTGCGCTCATCGCCGGTATGCTATCCCTGCTAAATAGGATACAGGTCGTCCCCCGATGCCGCCAGGTATGCCAGGCGCGCCCGGCATGATGGGACCCCCAGGTGCGCCCCCTTTCCCTCCGAACGGTCCTATGCCTCCTCCTGGGATGGGTCCTCCAGGAATGGGTCCAGGCGGCTTCCCACCTCCGGGTACGTAACAATGCCAGCTCTGTACCATCTGATTGTGCTCACTTTGCTCGTAGGCATGCCACCCTTCCCTCCCAACTCGAATGGTGCTCCAGGCGGACCGCCCGGCGGGAACATGCCGCCCTTCCCTCCCGGACCGCCTGGCGGTATGCCTGGTAACAATGGTCCTCCCGGAGGTCCTCCCAATGGTTTCAACCCCTCACAAGGACCGCCTCCTCCCAACTCGCAGAACTCAGGCGGAGGTGGTGGTATACACCCTGACAGAGCTAGGATGATGGGTGGAAGGTAGAGTCCGAGTGTATGGTACCCTGTTTTCTCTGTTCTTCTGCCGCGTAGTTTTCTTGTTGTTGTGTATGTTACTGGTATGGTCTGAATGACGTTCTCGCGATTATACGCTTTATGTGAGAGGACGATCTTGTTTGAGCGCCCGAGGTACACTCCAGGCGCCTACGGGTTTGTGAGGTCACCGCGGCGTGCGCGGTGTGACTCGAAACTTTGTAGAATCTTTTCAGACGATGAGCAAAGCCTGCGCCTTGCCTGTACTTGGTAGTCAGCTAGAGCACTCTGACTCCGCCGTATCGATGCTCCAGCTTTTTATCGCACTCTCACCGATCTCTAGAATGCTTGTGGATGCACCGGCTAAATTTTCTCTGGCGTAGAATTGTACCATCACCCATCCCTGCAACATCTTCTGCGACTCGACGAGTAACGATGGCCTTCACGACTCAGATTTTCAAGTGCTCCCCAGAATCCGTCTCTTTCGACGCCGATAAGCCGGTCATATCGTCAACAGAAACGTTGGAAGCCTTGCATCGCGCGTCCCAGCAGCTGCATGAGCTGCAGACGGTCGCTTTCCCCACCGAGACGGTATACGGCCTCGGGGCCCTTGCTCTCGAACCCGACGCAGCCGCGCGCATATTCTCGACCAAAGGCCGCCCGCCGGACAACCCGCTCATCGTTCACGTCTCCTCCAAGGACATGTTACCCCGCATCCTGCCCGAGGGGTATACGATCTCCAGGACGTACGAGGCTCTCATCCAAAGATTTTGGCCTGGTCCCCTCACCCTCCTCTTCCCTACTGACCCGTCGATCGTTCCACCCATCATCACTGCAAACCAGCCCACTGTAGCGGTCCGGATGCCCTCGCATCCCATCGCGAGAGCGCTGATTGCCATCGCGGATGCACCTGTGGCTGCTCCGAGCGCGAACTCCTCGGGTCGGCCGAGCCCAACAAGAGCGGAGCACGTTTTCAACGACCTGAAGGGCAAACTTAGCATCATACTCGATGGGGGCCCATGCGGTGTAGGGCTCGAAAGTACCGTTGTGGACGGTCTGCATGAAGACGGCAATCTACGCGTGTTGAGACCTGGAGGAGTCACGGTAGAAGACTTGGAGCGCGCCATTCGCGAGGACCTCGCAGATGAACACCCCGTCCCGAGAGTCCTTGTACATCGTCGAGACTATCGGGATGAGACAATCGAGCAAGCACCGACGACTCCTGGGATGAAGTACCGCCATTACTCTCCAAGTGTCCCCGTCACGCTACTACATACTCAGTCGGCTCCTCCTAATGGCACGTCACGCACCTCCCTCTCAGCCTTCGTGGAATCACTCGCGGCTTGTGGAGATTCGTCGAGATCCCTTCGGATAGGCGTGCTATGTCCCTCAGACTCCCCTCTCCTGGAGCAAATATCGTCGCTGGCGGTACCGAACGTTACTTGGGTCAAGCATCTTCTGGGCCCTATCGCTGAGCCTGCTATATCGGCGCAGCGCTTGTTCGATGGACTACTTGCATTGGATGCCGCAAAAGTAGACCTTATCATCGTTGAAGAGATACGGGAGGAGCGGGAAGGTCTAGCAGTGATGAACCGGGTGAAGAAAGCCGCTGGTGACTCTGTCTGGATAGGGAACTAGTTTGTTCAATTGATTCGGCACGCCTATCTCACTGGCCCACGACGAAGGCTCCTCGTATTTCACACTGTTCATCCCCCAAAGGATAGGCCTTAGGTCCTGGCATCGCAAACGTTATAGAAACAGGTGAGCCCTTTGCGCTACATGCCCTCTTTGGCGCGCCTTGCCACACACTTTTTGCGCGCTTTCGAGCCTCGGGGAGCGCGTGAAGGTGAGCGGGATGGCGGGTGAAGAGTGCCTACGCAGGAAGTTGCGGATGACCGGCTCGCAGAGAGAAAGGACGTCCAAAGTCCTTTGACATTTCTGCGGACACGCGTCGCGCATAGTGGATGCTGTGTTCCTTGGAATGCGTCCGTCAAGGCGTGGTGCGAACCATCAGCCTCGTTGTGGCCTCGAGGCCGACACATGTAGTGGCACCTAGGGACGCGAGGCTCACGCACACATGGTGGTACTGGAACCGGGAGGGCCATTCTCGACGCTATGGCCTGCGTCGATGGGGATATTATTCTCGTTGACGAAGCCGTAGCGGGAGGATCGCATCTCCATGCCGCTGAACCCAACACCCCTTGACGCCCGTTGGCCCCATACATCGAGTACCTCTCGTTTACCTCTTGTGGAAACCGATGACCCACAGATTACTGGCTGTACTGTGCCACGCTCTCACCGGACGAACGCCGGGTTACAGTCTTTCGGTCCAGCTAGAGCGGATCTGTAGATGTCGTCGCAGCCGATCCCTCCGTGGCACAGAGGGTGCGTCCTTTGCATTATCTCCTATTATCTCTCTTTGCTCCTTCGTCGAAGCTCAGTTTAGAACACTGTTCAGGTCCCGCGAAGGCCCGTCAGGGGGCGTGGCACATTCAGCAGACGAAAGGTGATTTCTGGTCGGGGTGTTGGTATCACGTGATGCTTTGGGGCACCCCGCCTCGCCCCTCCGCGTATTCCAAGTGAAAGAAGTTGACGCGCCTCGGGTGGTGGCATACCTCGACGTGATCTTACGGCGGGGCTCATCCTCTTCTCGTCGTCCTTTGAGTTCTGCTCACCAGCGCTCCTGTTGCGCTCCCTGTCCTATAAAACGTCGGGAATGTGGCCCTCAATGGCTGCTAGAGTTCCTCGTCTTTCTCCTTCTCGGGCCTCAACCTTGATCTTCTGCTCTTGCGCCCTTCCCCCCTCGCATCCTGTTGTGTTACTACAATGCAGGCGAACCGTAAGCATACCTTCTACATCTATTCAAGATGCACCTGCTCATTACCAAGTCAGGCCAGAACACCTCTTCCCCTTTCAGCCCCTCGACGTCGCCTGGTGCGACGTCACAGCAGTCCTCAGACTCTGAATGGTCCAGTGAATGGAGCCTCGGCACTCCTGCGCCTCCTTCTCGTACAACCACCCCGGCG
Source organism: Trametes cinnabarina (assembly GCA_000765035.1). Lineage (NCBI taxonomy): Eukaryota > Fungi > Basidiomycota > Agaricomycetes > Polyporales > Polyporaceae > Trametes > Trametes cinnabarina. The sequence goes on from CCBP010000100.1 coordinate 388,475, forward strand.
CTCAACGCGGGGCGTTCCACTCCCCACGTGGGTGTCACCCTCACCCAAGAACAGTTTGAGGCTGTCGCGAAGTTTTTGGCCGCCTGGCAGGGCGAGACGGTATCGGACTGCCCCTCCACTAGTAGCTCTCCCGCAGTTCAGAGCAGTCCCGCCTTCCACCCTGTGGAGCAGCCGTCCGCTTCCCGTCCTTCCACGCCAAAGAACGCGAAGCATAATCGTGTCCCCCGTCCTCCGAATGCGTTCATGCTCTACCGCTCTCATCTCCTGAAGACTGGTCAGATTCCTCCGGTCGTCGAGCACCGCCAGCAGAACATCAGCCGGGTCGCAGGTGAGGCCTGGAACATGCTTCCGGATGCCGAGAAGAACAAGTGGCACGCGAAGGCGAAGGAGGTGCTCACCGCTCACATGGCCAAGCACCCCGACTACAAGTTCTCCCCGGAGCGTAAGAGCACTCGGCGCAAGACGACGCAGGATCCCGAGGTACCTGCGCCTGATGGCAAGGACTACATCCGCTTCCTCCGCGAGAAGTACGTGGGCTTGAAGGGTCCCGCAGTCTCGCCTCCGCGCCCTCGGAAGCCCAAGTCGCGTCGCGGCATCGATGCTAGCAGGCGCGCTCCTATGTCTTTGCCTCCTTCTCTGGAGTCCTCCCCTGCATCCTCCCCTGCATCGGCTCGCATACCTTCCGCGCCCCCTTCGCTGTCGTCTTCCCCCGCCCCTCAGCATTCCGTTCCGCACTTCGATCTTGCCATGTTCCAGAACTACGACTTCTCGGGCTTCCAGGGCGCGCCTGGTCCCTCTCAGAGCCCTGCTCAGTATGCATCGCATACTGCTCACTCGGGACCATTCGACGATGATATTGTACGTCTATTTCTTTTCGTATGTCAAGTGCAATCACTCAGCGCGTACCTCAGACTCCGAAGGCCTCTACGTTTGGCGAGATTTCTCTGCCTCCTCACCCGAAGTACAACTTCCTCCCCAACCTCAGCTATCCCTCGTGCAACTCTACGTCCGAGTCGCATCTCGGCTTGAACACCCTTGCCCTGCCTGGATCTTCCCAGTCGAGCTCTTCCGACGTTCCTTGCCAGTCGCAACCGTCTGCATTCGACCCTATGTGGGACACTCTTATGCACGAGCCCTTCGGCCACCCGGGCTCCGATGGCAGCGGGTCATCAGCGCACGAGGATGACAACACGTCTCCCTTCGCCTCTGCAGAGCTTAGCGGTCCTATCGACTTTGATTCCCTCCACTTCCCATCTCTCTTCCCCGGATCCGAGTAAAGACCCTGTTATATCCTCCAGTGGCAGCCGGTATGTTACTGAAGTGTCCCATGTTTCCAAACCTCGCCATGTCTACAATGTCTCGTGTATCCTCATCTCACGTATTTCTGTCTTCATGTTGCCTGTTAATGGTCTGTCTGTACATATACCCCTGCATCATTCGGGATACTGTAGCCATAGTCAATGCATGTCATGGGTGAATTGAAGCTGAAGCGCTGAAGCGCAATTCGCGCCGCGCGCTGACTTAATTCACCAGCGCCCCTCGGAGGCACGGGCCGAACGATATCTGTTTTCTTGAGCGATCATCCTCGGCAACTCCCGACTGCCTCTTGCGCACCCTCCGCTCAACCTGTATATTGTACTGACCGTAACTTGGCTCAGACTCTTCTTCCTCTTCTACCCATGACTGGCTCAAAACGACATGCCCTCACTACAGATGACCTCATGCGCATGCAGGAAGAGGGACATCGACGGAAAAGACTGAGGACGGAGGGTTCCGAAGACGAAGAAGTGGCTACGGAAAGTGATCGCACCGAGGCCGAGCGGGAGCAGGACGCCGAGGATAGCGAACACTCCGAAGACGATTCAGAAGACCATGCTTCGCATGACTCTGAGGACGAGGACGGAGACGAGAGCGAAGGTCCTCACCGCGAGATCATGCCTGTCCCCTTGCTACCGGACGAAGAAGACTCGACCAGCCGGTTTGGAGCCTCCCGCATTACCTTCAAACCTAGAGCAGCCAACCATCCTGCTCCGGCGGCTTCACAGTCAACAAAGCCGCTCCTCGCCTCCTTTGAATCGATGGGAATATCGTCTGTCCTCGTCAGCGCCCTCACGAAGCTGTCTATAAAAGCGCCCACTGAGATCCAGGCTGCGTGTATACCCCCTCTCCTACAAGGCGAGTCGATGCCCTTTCAGCGATCTCGATTTTGATTTATACTGACGCAAATGCAACTCAAGGCAGAGATTGCATAGGAAACGCGAAGACCGGCTCAGGAAAGACCATCGCGTTCGCGCTCCCCATCTTACAGAAACTCTCTCTGGACCCTTACGGCATCTTCGCCCTTGTATTAACGCCCACACGGTACGACCACTCGCTAATATCGCGGTCCTACCGCTGACGGGCTTCCCAAGAGAACTAGCGTTCCAGATTGCGGAACAGTTCGCGGTACTGGGTGCGCCTTTGAACCTACGAACAGCCGTCGTCGTGGGCGGCATTGACATGATGGCTCAGGCCCTG
>CCBP010000100.1:391011-405784 GCA_000765035.1 Trametes cinnabarina
AGGCCCTGGAGCTGGGGAACCGTCCCCATGTCGTCGTCGCTACGCCAGGACGGATAGTCGACCTTCTGAAGAGCACGTACGGGGAATGGGATCTGTCGAGAATAAAGTTCTTGGTTCGTCCAGCCGGTTTGCACCTGGTCGTGCGGCATATCAACCCGGATATTGACAGGTCCTGGATGAAGCGGACAGGCTACTCACGCCTTCATTTGCACCCGAGCTGTCATATCTGTTCGGCATTCTTCCCAAGGAGCGGCAGACGGCTCTCTTCACTGCAACGCTTACTGATGCGGTAGAACGCATTGCTAACGCTCCTCCAAAACCTGGCAAGCAAAAGCCATTCATTCATCGCATGACAGCCAAGTACGTTGTCCTATCGCTCTGGACGCCGACGTCGACGTCGACGCGTATGCTGACCATCACTTGCTAGGGTGGAGACGGTCGAGACACTCAAACAACACTACATCCTCGTCCCCTCACATGTCCGCGAAGCCTACCTCTACTACTTCCTCTGCAACCCTCCAGAGTCCACCCAGCACCTCCGCCGCGCCCCTCCTGAACCCGTCAAGCCCTCCAAAAAGGGCGCCAAATCCAAACCAAAACCCGCGAAGAAGTCCTCAAAGAAGTCCTCCGAAGACGACGAGGTCATCCAACAGCCCCCACCGACCATCATCTTCTGCTCGCGCCCGCGCACGGCGGCGTACCTCACGCACCTGCTCCAGAACCTGCACATCCGAGCGACCGCGCTGCACTCGCGCCTCACGCAGCGCGAGCGGCTCTCCTCGCTGCAGCTCTTCCGCGCGTCCGTCGTGCCCGTGCTCGTGTCCACCGACGTCGGCGCGCGAGGTCTCGACATCGAGGACGTCGCGATCGTCGTCAACTGGGACATTCCCGTTGAGCCGGAAGAGTACACGCACCGCGTGGGCCGTACGGCGCGTGCCGGCAAGGGTGGTGTTGCGGTCAGCTTCGTCACGGAACATGACGAGGAACGCGTGCTCAAGGTCGAAGAGCGCATCGGTGAGTGTTAACCTTATTTCGTCCGGTGTGCGTACGAGAGCCCGCACAGGGGGAGACCTCGGTCTTGCCGCCGTCAGTCTGTAGTCTGTAGCGTGTTCACAAAACTGATGCGTCCGCTTTCTCCGTCTCGCACAGGTACCAAGCTGACGGACATGGAGCTCCCGGAAGAGAAGGTGCTCGAAAAGCTGAACGCCGTCGCCACCGCGAAGCGCGTCGCGAACATGGTGAGCTGGTCTCTTCTTTCGTCGTCTCGTTTTCCATCAGGAGCCGCTGACGACATACCCCTCCCCCCTTTCCCCCGCGCCCTTTCCACCTCTCCGTTCGCAGGAACTGCACGACTCCAACTTCGGGAAGCGCGAGGAGATCCACAGGATCAAGCGCGCGAAACGCGCCGCGGACGTGCAGGACGCTTCCGCGGCCGTCGCTCTGCCGTAGTGGAGATCGCACACCATGTCGACCGGTTCGGAATTCGTTCCGCCGTTTGTCGCTGTAAACTGTGATCTTGTCCCATATGGCTTCGGCGCGCGACCCCTTCGCGGCGAATCTCCATGCGAGTATCAGTAGATTCAGTACTAGAGCGTGGCGTCGCTCGTCCATCGCGCTAGCCACGATCCAATTACAATAATCACGGATCACTGGTCGCTGGCCAATGCAATTGTGCGCTATGTACATCGAAACGAAGCTATCAGACGACGCGGGCGTAATTGTACAATTATACCGGTGCGGGGGATACAATGCGACGACGACGACGAATGTACGCTAGTGTAGTGATCATCAACTGGAATGCTGGGCCGTCGAGCAGGCTGTCCGATGCAGACCGTCCGTAGGGGGCGTACAGAGGAGACCGGGTGCACGGAGGAACGATATCCGACGAAGAAGCCGAGAAGGAAACGGGCGAGGGTAGAGGTGGAAGAAGAGGAGTCTGTAATGGGCTTGGCCGACCTATCGTGTATGAGGTGCGGTTCCGCCCAAAAAAACTCCGAGAGGGTGGGTGGGGTGCGGAGGTGGACTTGACGAGCCGGCTGCATATGATACAACAGAACAAATAGGGGCTTGACGGGGCACGATATCGACAAGAAGCGAAAGCGGGCGGGCGACGGGACCTATAGTACACATGGACGGACTTCAACGGGTGAGAGTGCAGGGTGTTACGGGATGATGCGCGCGAGCGATTGCACAATGTGGGGGACGAGACGTCGCGACGAAAACAAAACAGCTGGCAGAGGGTACGTGGGGAAAGCTACGGGTTAGGGCGGGCGCGAGCCATCCCATCCTTGGATGGCAGAAGGAATGAACGATAAGTTAGGGCCGAAAAAGGGCGATGCGTGTGTTCCGGGTGCAGGTCCCGACTGAAGAGAGATTTTGGGAGGGGCAGGCCGTGATGGCCGCGCCCATGTCGGGCGCGTCGGGGCATGCGGAATGCTCTACGGGAATGTCGTGATCAAGACGGGACGGACGGCCGCTCTGGGTAGGTTGAGGCACGTTCCGGACACGGACGCGGCAATTGGTACTTCCCCTTTAGCAGTGGCGGAGGGATCGTCGGACGGCCCGGAGCAGTGGAGGCGGACTCCGGAAGCGGGTCAGATCGAGCGCTGTAGGGGCGATTGCGCGAGGTTAGCATATCGCGTCCCCCGTGGTCATCAGACGCGACGCGATTTATGTATACTGACCTTCACGACCGACCACTGCACGATGAGCTGCTTGACGCGTCCCGCGAGGCTTACCTTGCAAACCCGGCAGGATAAGTGATCTGCCAAGGGAAGCAGCGCACTCTCCATGGCGCTGGTTGACAGGTCTGTGGAGGGAAAAGACACGCATACACAGAGGTCATTAGTCATGGTCACTGAATCGCAGCCGTTTCAAACGGAAAAAAAAAGTATGTACCTGGTCGGGCATCCCACGCAAGATAAGCCGAGGCGAGAGCCCAAGCTCGTGTCAGCTTCTTCTGTTCAACAAAGTCGCAGTCTTCCGTGGGCGAATGGGGTTGCGGGGGCGGCAGGAGCAAACGTTTCAAGGCGTCGAGGCGTCCCAAGTGGAGAAAGAAGAGCCTCTTCAAGTATACGGGTCCGATACGCGCTGCGAGATCGTCGGTGAGGGTATAGAGGGGAAACGAGAGAAGATGGCTGGAGACGGGTACGGCGAGGTCGTAGAGGTCGTGGGTGGCGGCAAGAGCGTAGACCATGATAGGCTGTATAGGAGCCTGACTGAGGATGAGGGAGTAGAGAGAAGTGGATGGTGCAATATGTTGCTTTGGAGAAATGCCGTAAGCGGCCATGGCGTCCACTGCGGTGATGAGGGTGTCGAGGTTGGGACGATAGTGAGCGCAGGACATGTCGTAGACAGCGTGGAGGATGATGTTGACGACAGTCGCGACCTCGGGGAGGGAGATGACCAGACCAAGGTCGTCGCGCGTTTTGGTCTTGATGGGTTTTGGGGGGACGAGATCGTTGAAGCGATTGGTGGACATGGCGAGGACCTGGGTTGTATGCACGTAGAAGAAGACATTGTCGGAAGAGAGGAAGATGAGATCTGGGGGAATGGGCAACAGGTTGGCTCCGGGGTGGAACGTGGTCGAGACGGAGACTATGGTGTTCTCTGGTTGATGATCTGGAGGAATGGAATCCGGAGGCTCGGACGTCGCGCTCTTCTCTGAGCTCTGGAGCGAAGGAACGAGCGTGAGCGTGCGGCAACGCGCGATGAGTGAGTGAGGAGAGATACCGACAGGCGGGGTCAGCATCTGGGAGTGCATGTGCTGTGGTTGGAAAGGGAGGCCTGCCATTTCGGAGACGGGTCGCTCTGACTGGGGCGAGGGAAAGTCGCCAGGGTCGGAGATGTACTGCATGACGGAGTCCCATTCTGTGCTGTCCATTGTGGGCGAGGAGAGGAGGGAAGAGGAGGAGAATGGACGGAGGTGGAATGGGATGGGATGGGATGGGATGGGATGGGAGGAGGAGAGAAAGAGGAAATACAGGGCGTACGATATTGCAGCTGCAAAGCCACGATATGCAGACACCTCCAGCGCTAAGTAGCGCTCCTAGCACCTGTATTACATATAGCAGGCACCTTCCGGGAGTTCAAAGCTTTTGCTATGGCTCATTGGCTCAGGCCGCGCTGTCGGAGTCCAGGGAGCTTTGCGGCAGATCATCCGGCTCAGATGCGCCAACGCCTCGGGCTCCGGCTCCCGCCTCCTCGGCGTGGTGCACGTCCTCGAGATCATCCAGCGTCGTGCGCGTATAATCGCGAAAGCAGTCGAATCGGTCTGGCATAATGGGGGGATGTTTGTCGCAAATTTTGGATACTGCCTTATAAAGGAAACCACCTTATAAGCCCCTTATAATCCCCCAAAATCCCCCAATAAACCCCCCAAAATCCCCCAATAAACCCCCCAAAAACCCCTTATGAGCAGAAGGTAAGTTTATAAGGTGACCATAAGGGGTTATAATGCTATTAACGATTTTTGCGACATTCGACAAAGTCGCTGATTCTCGCAGGCGGATATATAGCCGTCCAGCATGGTTCAAACGTTCACAACGTTCACGGCCCATCCTCTACACCTGGGGTCAGACGTGAGCGCGTGAGCCCCAGAGAGACGAGCGCGGGCCTCCATTCGAACGAAGCCATAGCAGCCACAGCTCTGACGTCAGAGTTGCTGCTCGCGGTCTAGTCCCTGATCACTCTCAGATCAGATTCCTGCATGAAGGCAAATCCGCCCCGCGTTACATACTTTCGATCGGGTATCTACGTTACTTACAGCCCATTACAAGCGTACATCAAAATAGAACCTCCCTTCGAACCCTCCTCACACTCTCATTCCCCCTCGCCGTGCATTCCACCCCATTAGCATGATTCCTTGTGATCTATCGGCCCTTATCCTCTGCCAAAATCGCCTCGTTCAACTCGTCCAGGGGCGCCAGCTCCCGCTTGTCCACCAGATCGAACTAAGCTCCCACCACCATCATTCCAATCAGATACTCTCCGCGATAGCCAAGACAGACCACACAGCACGGCACGGAAGCTCACCTCGTTCACAAACAGGAAGAAATGACGATAGCTGGTGTTCAAGTGCGCTGGACAGAGTGTCAGCACACATCAGAAACCAGAGAAGATGGAGCGCGTTTCGCTCACCTTCGATTCCGAGCGCGCAGATGTGGTCGAAATGGTTGCTGTATATGTGGGCGTACACCCGAAACAACCGACGGAACAGCCGTCCTATCGTGTCCCGGAAGTTTTTGGGGAACGGTTTGCCTGACGTACGAGACCGCGAAGATAACGTCAAGACACGACTTTGCCTCATCCAGCGACGGTAACGGCAGTGGCTGCACTCTGAGCCGCGCCGGCGCGGAGGCGCAGCCCATGCCGCTCGCAAAGTGAATGCCACGCACCCATCTCGCTCGGAAAGATCTCTTCGTTGTCCAGCAGCGTCTGCACCCAGTTCATGAGCGCGTCCACGTACTCCGGCGCAGGCAGCTTCGTCGGCTTCTTGTATCGCACCCCATCTTCCCAGAGGTACTCGTACCTACCGCACCGGTGCGCCCCCCCTTCAGCGGCCGCGTGGAAGGAGAGTTTACTCAGACAGCTGCACTGACCTGGGCCCGGCAGACATTATGGGGCACTGTCCGTGGAACTCAGCGGGCGATAGATCGAGGGTAAGACGCAGCACTCGCCTCCTGTGGCGTGCAGAACTCGGTCACCGTACCGTACAGCATATTCAGGTGGTTGAAGAAGTCCACGGCTGCCACACGCCACCGAACGTGGTCAGCGCTCCTGAGTGAACTGCAGCGATAGAGGTGCGGAACGCATACCGTGTACCGCGAGCCATTCGTTCAGGTCTTCACCGTCCGGCAGGCGTACCGCGAGACGCAGGTTTCCTGATCCCTGCGCACGCCGAGATCGTCAAGGTCAGCACATAGATCAGGACCCCCATGTACACAGCACGTCAACAGCGCGAGATTGGTGGCATCCACGACTCACAAGGGTTGCCTCTGCGTACTTGCGAAGTTGATATTGCTTCGTGCCTTCGGGCACATCCTTACGCGGCTTGAAGGTGCGCGTCTTCCCTCTACCATCGCGTCTCCATCAACCTTGCACACATATGTGCCATCATGCAATTGTCACTCACAGTCCAAAGAAAGCCGACATGGTGCAAAACGCGAAAGCAGGAATCAATATGGGGTATGCGCGGAAACGCGACGGTAGCGGGACAGAGCAAGACAGTCGTGGTGAGAGGCAGCTTAGATAGGCGCCCAATCGACGCGATCGAACCAATCTAATCTGCAATAATTCACTCGCTCATCCTCGCTCATCCTCGCTCATCCTCGTGCTTTCAACAACGCTCACTTAGCGACGATGTGCTCGCATATACATACGCATTTACAATCACTTAGATCTAGAGGCAAGCGCTCGTCGTAGGCGTACAACCCTGCCATCTGGGCGATTTCCTCAAGTTAGGCACCGTGCCATGGCCGTAAGTTGGCCGTAAGGGGACTCCGAGTGCTCAGCGCCTGAAGGTGCTGAGTAACAGTTGAGTAATAACCCGCCTGTCTCCCGCACAACAGACCTGGCTCACCCGTTCCGCCCAATTCCAGAAGACCTATCAGCTCGCATTCAATGCCTCAGGATGATACGTTCACGCACCGGCCTTCGCATCCGTGCCGGGATTCTCCCTTCCTCTCTCTAACGTCCGGCCGGAGAATGGGTGAGCACCCAATCTCCGCCATCTGGTTCTCTATTACTACATTATCGTGCATTCACCGGCCGGATTCAGCGACCAGCGTCCAGCGTCCAGGACTCGGAGACCACGCCGCTTACACGCAACGTAAGCCATGGGCTGGCAGAAAATCTTCGCCGTGTCCCCGAGGTCGTTCTGCCGACGTTCCCAACCCGGCAATGCCCCTATGAGGTGGTGTCGCTCCATTCCGTCTCGCCTGCGAACCAGTGCGAAGCCGCCTAGATCCTGGGCCGAAGAACATTCAAACACCCTAGTGGATCGCAGAGGGATAAGTTCTCGCTAGACACCGCATGCGGGCCGCCCAGTGGACAGCTAGTCTTCTTGGGTGCTTCGTGCTCCAACACGCCGTGCGTTGTGGTTGCAGCGAGGCTTTGACCGACGTCCTGGCTGTGTATGGTGTGCTCGGCCGCATGAGACCCCGTCCTGTTGGGGCAGTGGGGCTCATGCCGGATCCACGCCTGAGAGGAGGTACGTCGCAACATCAGGAGGTGATAGGAGAGCTGTATGCCTTCGTTAGTGCGCTGCGGCACATCTCGGTCTTCGGTGCCTTTGTTGCTCACAACTGTGGCTAAGAATTCGCGAACCAAATTCCGTTGTTCCGGCGGACAGCCTTATGGTCAGGTGCAGGGATCTTAATGAGACGCTATGGTGATTCATGTCCCAAACCTTGGTACGTAGTTCTCAGGCGGATTACCGCGACATCCAGGTAGGTCCAGGTCTCGACTTGACTGAGATTGTTCAATGGTGCTCTTTTTACATGCTCATTGCTTGTCGATCGTGCCAGCCGTAACAGGCTTACACTCATCACAAGTCGGTGAGCTATACAGATAAATTTAGCAGACTTTGAAGTCATTGCGGAACCGATGGGGTCTCCTCAATCGCCTTTCTTAAGTCGCGTTGCAATGAACCGCAGCACTCTTGGATTGATTCTAGAGATCGAAGTTGCAATATGGCGAGGCATCACGACAAAGTCGTCTCCTTGCACTGTCGAAACGACTTCCCTGCCTGATACAGTATGTGCCTGGATTTTGTACACTCGAGTCTCGGACATACACATGTACGAAGAGCCGAAGATACATGCACCACAATGTTTACTAGCCGCCACTTGCTCACGAATTGACCGAGTTGTGTAAGCGCCCGTCGAGCGGGAGCCGTCGCGCATTCTCCATCCTTCTCGCACGTCCGTTCCGGGAAAAACGATCCTCTTTCGAACATGACTAAACAGTACATTCCGTCATACCCTGCGTTTCACACCACCATGAAGGCCGATCGCACAATCCGCAGACCTATATAAGGGCAGCCGGACACTAATAATGCCTCGCTGATCTTTGACTGCGATTTCACGACCACTGTACCTGCGTAACGACTTGAACGCTCTGCGCTCACTTTTCACGACTCTCTCCCAATCCTTCTGATCACAATGACGAAGCGCATTCTCTTTGTCTTCACTTCCGTTGACAAGACGCTGAAGGGCAACTCAACTGTAAGCTCTCACTCAAGCGATCCCTCGCTTCTTGACCACTCACGAGTCGTTTCCAGGGCTGGTACCTCCCTGAGGCTTCGCACCCTTACTATGGTACGTTGAGCGATACAACGGCGCGCTCGCAGGCAAAATGCTGAACACGCATACATCCAGTCCTCGCGCCCAAGTACGAGATCGATTTCGCTGCCCCTAAGGGCCCCAACCCGCCCGTCGACCCGAGCAGCGTGGAGAATTTCAAGGACGACGTGAAGTTCCTTGAGGACCCCACCGTCAAGGACAAGCTCGCGCACGCAAAGAAGCTGTCGGATGTCAAGGCGTCCGACTACGACGCCATCTTCTACGTCGGCGGCCACGGCCCTGTCATCGACCTCGCGACCGACCCCGAGAACATCGCGCTCGCCACGGCTGTGAGTATCTCAGACTTGCGTCTCTGTACGTACGAGAGGGAATGGAGTGCTGACGAGTGGCGCACAGTTCTTCCGTGCGGGCAAGATCACCGCTGCTGTCTGCCACGGCCCCGCTGCGCTCGTCGGCGTGACGGACGCGAACGGCGACTCCATCTTCAAGGACCGCAACGCGACGGGATTCTCAAACCTCGAGGAGGCACAAGTAGGAAAGGAGCGGGACATTCCCTTCCTCCTCGAGACGCGCATCAAGGAGCTCGGTGGACGCTACGAGAAGGCCAAGGAGCCATGGCAGGTAAGTAAACGTATGGATGTACCTCCAAGCATCCAGAAGCTCACCACACTTTCACATAGGCCCATGTGGTCAAGGATGGCAACCTCATCACCGGTCAGAACCCCGCGTCTGCCAAGGGTGTCGGTGAGGCCATCGATCACGATCTGTCAAAGGCTTGAGGGCCAAGTGGGCGTATGTTAGACGAAGTATCATTGCATGTACACATACCTGTATTATAGCAAACCCAACGCATTAGTTATTTGAACCCTCGTGAGCAGACCTGGAGTCAAAGAAATGTTTACGGTACACGTTCAGTGACCAGGTGCAAAATCGCAAAGAGCCTCATGTACCGTCACGATCAACCGGTCACTGAGAAGCTAGCACCGTGCACAGACCCTTTGGAATCCAACGACTGTGAGCCGTCCCTGGTTGCATGTCTGAAAGGCAATGTCCTGAGATAGAGACTACAAGGTATGGAATACAAGGTCAGATATACGAAACAGACATCACCCATCCCTTCTTCAACGTGAAGCCGTCCAAGGCTTCTTTTGCGACAGACGCCAGATCCGGCGAATCGTACATGACATACGCCATCTTGACTCTCTGTCCGGCCGCATTGGGTGTAGGCGAAGGGAGGACCTGTACAGAGTGGAAACCCTGGTATCTGATGATTGTCTCAGCATGTGACCAGAGCCGTCGACATAGTGGGGCGATGAACGTACTGTTGGAACAGTACTGCTAATACATCGTCTGTGACCTCCTGTGGTAGGTTGAGGCACATCAACCGTGCGGACGGTTGTTGTACTGCGGCGGGCACTTGACCTACGAGAGGACGTCAGCATGGATTGAAGCGCTACAAGGGGCACGCGATAGGAGTGCGCACCATTTGTGGGTGCGGCTTGCTTCTGGCCCTCATCATCGTCCTCGATCTCCATCTCTTCTCCATCGTCGTCGCTGTTGTCCGTCTTTTCGCGCTTGACCTCCCGCACGTCCTCGTCCATCTTATCGTCCCGCTGCCTCTTCTCGCCCGACTGGCCGTTCTGCAACGCCTGCCTGTTGGGCGCGTTCTGCACGTGAATCGACGTCGGAGGCACAAAGTTGGGGTCCTCTCTCCGGAGGGTCGCGTACGACTTTGATTTCGCATACTCAATGTGCTGTAGCGGCGGCGCGGGGGTTGGTATCAAACGAGACCACATGCAAGCAGCCTTGAGACGGACGGCGCACCATTGGCTTATCGTAGAAGAGCATACCTTCGCAGCCCCTCAGGGCCGCCGTGGCCCCCGCGAGGTCGGTGAAGACGATGAACGCCTGTCCCTTCATTTTGGGCCCCTTGAGGGCGACAATGTCGATGATGCGCCCATAAGTGGTGAAGAGGGCGTAGAGTTGGTGTCGTAGCTCGTCCTTCTTCACCTTGTCATTAAGATTGTGGACGTAGAGTGTGTTGTTGGGCTGCGTCGAGGACATGAGGGCAGGGAAGGGAAGGGACGCGAGCCAGACAGAGGTCGAATGGCAGATGGCAAGCAGGCAGAGTATGAACGGGACTGAGCGTTAGCGCCTGCGCGTGCTCCTGGCACGTGCCATGTGCGCTTACACGCGGTAGGCGGGAGACGCCGACTACCATGCGCCGACGCCCGTGCGCATCGCCAGTGGAAATTGGCCAATATTTGCCATCTTTTCCGCCAGCACAGAACTCGGCGCGTCCTTCTCTTGCTCTCGTCCATACGCTCGGCTAGCTGACGACCTCCTGCGGGACTCGCTCCTTTGCCCGCTCACGACTTCCCCCAGGATCCTCCTCGTCTCGGCCTTGGCACGCACGCGTCGCGTCTCGCCTGCCCATCAAATTCGCGTTACGCCGCTCCCGCCTGACTGCTCGCAGGCCTCACTCGCGCGCCGCACGCCCTGGTACATGCTTATCTGGTGACGGGACGATCTGCTGTATACCACCTGTCATGAATACCGAACAAGCACCGGGCTGGCTGCCCCACTTCCTCATCCCCTTCTTCACCCTCTCTTACCCTACCGCTCGTCCCGCTCATCCGGACTCTTTCCCCGACTCCAACTACTATGCGAATGGCCCCCTCGACGGCTGCCTCATTATCACGGCAATTGCCGTCATGGCTATACTGCGCGATGTGACACGCATATACATCATGGAGCCATTCGCTCGCTGGAAGCTCGCCAGAGACCTCAGGCTTGCCAAGCAGAGAGAGGCAGTCCGCTCCAACGCGAACGGTAACGGTAAGGCCAATGGAAAGGCAAACGTACACGCAAACGGCAACGGGCACGCAATCGGTAACGGGCATACTACGCATGCCAACGGCAATGGCTTCGTGATCTCCAGGCAGGAAGCCAAGAAGATGCAGAGAAGCGTGATTCGCTTCGCCGAGCAAGGCTGGTCCGTAATCTACTACACCGCTCAATGGTGCTTCGGTTTGGTGAGCAGCCCTCTCACGTCATGTTTAAACCATCCCACTAGAACTCTGGCTGGCTGCAGTACGTGCATCTCCACTTGCCCACCTCGGTCCTCGATCCCATCAATGTGTGGACCAACTACCCCCACATACCTCTTGCCGGTCCGATCAAGTTCTACTACCTTCTCCAGACCGCTTTCTACATGCACCAAGTCCTCATCATCAATGCCGAGGCGCGGAGAAAGGACCACTGGCAGATGATGACCCACCATATCATCACGATCATCCTCATGGTCGGAAGCTACTTCTACAACTACACGCGCGTCGGGTGTCTCATTATGGTCCTCATGGATCTGTGCGACATCTTCCTTCCTGTGAGCTTTCAGACATAATTCACGTCGTTTCCTCTGCTCATCCTGGATAATAGTTGGCGAAAATGTTCCGGTACCTAGGAATGTCGACTGTCTGCGACGCGACGTTCGTCCTGTTCCTCTCGTCTTGGTTTGTCACACGGCACGTTCTCTTCTTGTTGGTTATCAAGGCCACCTGGACGGCATGGTTCACGGTCCCTCGAGTATGGGATCCCGAGAGGGGGCAATTCATGACAAAGAAGACGTATTTCGGCTTCTTCACGATGCTAGTAGCGCTGCAGGTGGGAGCGACACCTTTCGACCTGTCGTAGAAAGCTTCTCATACCAGTCTGTAGATCATCCAACTGATATGGTTCTGGATGATCTGCCGGGTGGCATACAGGGTGGTCACTGGTCAGGGCGCGGAAGACACTCGGAGCGACGACGAAGGGTGGGTCCCCAATTCCTTGCTACCATGCGGCCTTCACCTAACCGACGTATCTGTGCAGTGACGACGGCGACGACGACGACGTCAGAAAAAACGACTAATTTATATCTGTAGAGTCCGCTCTAGAGTTGGTACTTGCTTCTTCTATTAATCTTTCGCGGGTCTTACGGTGCCGCTTGGTCGGGCCTATATACATATATATACGAATGCACGGACATTTTTCCAACTGCATGTGTGGCTGCTAGTCCGTTGCGCCCCGACGGTCCGGGTAATACCTTTGGGATACGGCTGCGCATTGACTTTGAATATGATGAGGTCTCCGAGCGTAGACCTGGCGCGCAGCATGACTCGATGTCTTTGTTGCGCAGACCGTGGTCTGTCGCGGAAAGTAGGACTTTCTGCTTGGTAGAAGTTGTCAGCGTGAGGCTGACAGCTTCAGTACTTCAGCATGGCTTGACGCTACCGTACTGTACTGACATCGTATCTCCCTACGTCAGACTGTCTTGTGTCGAATCGGTCAAAGGAGGGATCATAATACTTGTGCTCTCGTAGCATGCCGAGGAGAGCGGTGAGCTACCTGCACACGGATTCTCGAACATACTCGCCTTCCTTATCAGGGGGAATCGTGTGACGCGCAGACACCAAGCGGCCAAGCGCTCGGCGCTTCCCCACCGCACTCTGACCAACTCGTACACCTCCCTCTGCCACTCGCATCACCTGCATACGCATCCTTCTCTCTTCTCTCCCCAGCTACCGTCTCGTCTTTCGTATCCTATACCAATCTAACCACCGCTAGATAGCACCACCGCTCTATCGGATACACACACCTACTACAAGCAGGCACCATGATGGCCGGGATCATGAGCTACTTCGGCGGGCGGCGGGACCCGAAGCAGACCTCGCGCGAAGCGATAATCAACCTGCGCCAGCAGCTGCAGATGATTGAGAAGAAGGAGGAGTACCTGCAGAAGAAGATCGAGGAGGAGACGAAGAAGGCGCGCGCGAACGCCGTCTCGAACAAGGCAGGTGAGCGAGCATGTCCCTGACGTCCTTCGCCCCGGGGCCCCTCGTGTTAGAACGCTGTGCTCACGTACGCATGGATCGCCCCGGACGCCTCTCGAAACTTGCATGCACGGACGGAAACGACCGCTACGAACGCTTCGCTCGACATCGCCCTCCCGATGCGCAGCGGCGACGAACGCCTTGCGGCGGAAGAAGGTGACGGAGCAGGAGCTCGAGCGGCTGCACAAAACCCGCTTCGGGCTCGAGATCCAGATCAACACGCTCGAGTCCGCGAGCTTCAACGTCGAGAACATGGTCGCGATGAAGAAGGCGAACGAGGCGCTCAAGGTCATACACAAGGACCTGTACGTGTGTGTGCCGGCGCACCTCCCCTCTTCGCGCTGTCTGTGCGTGCGTCGCTGATCGGTCCCGCGCTGCGTGCGTTTGTCTGTGTGTACACAGGAATCCCGACAAGGTCGACCAGACGATGGCGGAGATCCAGGAGCAGACGCAGCTCGCGAACGAGGTCTCGAACGCGATCTCGTCAAACATCGTGGACGTCGACATCGACGAGGTGCGTTGCCCTCGCCCTTCCCCTATCGACCTGTGCACACCCGCTGACGGACGGACGGACGGACGGACAGGACGAGCTCAAGCAGGAGCTGGCCGAGCTCGAGCAGGACGAGCTCAACGACCGGCTCATGGCGGACCGCGTGCCCGTGCACCATCCAGCAGGACCCAGCCGGATCGAAGACAGTGCGTCGTCTGCTCTTCGTCGCCCGTTTCTTCCCGATGAGGGCTCACCGGACGACCGCATTTTGCACACAGAGCGACAAGCGGTCGAGGACGACGAGGAGGCGCAGCTCAAGGAGCTGCAGGCCGCGCTGGCCATGTAAGCCGCCTCCCACCTCCGATCCCGCATCGCTCCCGCTTGTACGGACGGACGGCGCGTGCTCGCTTCCTTCCTTTCCTTCGTCCCGCTCTTTGCTCGCCTAATGAATCATCTGTGTTACATTATGACCCCCCCACCATCCATCCACCGTCCTCCCTTCGACCCGTGTTCTACTAGTTGCTCTCTCTCTCCCGCTTCCCACTCTTCCCACTCTTGACGAAGCGCTCCCGCACTGTGTACTCTGTCCGCAGCCTGATTTCGATGACGATATGCAATCACGGATTCTACCCTAGACACAAAACAAACGGGCACGCGTCTCCGGATTTTGCCCCGGACCTGACCCGCCCGCTGCACGCATATCATGTGGTGACTACATCTGAAGCGGAGGCAGGCGAACGCCGTTGCCTTGATCAACGGACGCTCGCTCGCGACCTCGACGCGGCCGTCGCCGTGTTCTTTCTCCGCTCTGGCCGATGAGGCATGTACAGAGTACTACAGATGTACAGCAGCAGCAGCAGCAACAGCAGCAGCAGCAGCGGTGGTAGGCCGGTGCGAGCGAACGACCAGCGCGCTAGTATAGATAGCGTGTGGCGAACCGCTCAGGCTGGGGAACTGGGCAGACGGTGAACAGCGAAGCCGAGCGGATGAAGTGGGATGCGTGCGTGCGTACATTGCGTGCAACGGACGATCTGCCTATGCAAAGCGTGCTACGTGATGGATGGTAGGGAAAGGTGGGGCATTATGGGTAGGTAGGGAGGAGGGAGGAG
>CCBP010000100.1:414567-449575 GCA_000765035.1 Trametes cinnabarina
CCCGTCTCGCACAACGCCTGCGCTGTTCGCCATGACGTCCTCACCGTCGCTGTACGAGAAGGAGCACGATGAGACCGGGTTCGAGCACCGGCCGGGCGACGTCGAGGCCGACCCCCAACACACCATCGACGCCGAGTTCGGTGGCCACGAGGCGAGGAAGAAGCTCGAGCGAAAGCTGCTGTGGAAGCTCGACATCCGCATGTCCATCCTTATCGTCATTTATATCCTCAACTATGTACGTGTAACTAACTCTCGCGAATCGTACCAAGCCGCTCACATTTGCTTGCCTCAGATTGACCGGAATAATGCATCGTGAGTATGCCTGAGATCGATGCTCAGGCTGTCCTTGATCACATATCATAGAGCGGCGCGTTTGCGAGGTTTCGAACAGGACCTCAATCTCAAGGGTCAGGAGTTCAATACCCTCCTCAGTATCCTCTACGTCGGATACATCCTCATGCAAATTCCCTCGTACGCCGCGTCTCCGTCCTTCCGCAGTATCTGTTCACTTAACCGTCCCTCCATAGAAATATGTTCCTGAACTACATCGGCAAGCCTTCAATATACCTCCCCTGCTGCATGATCGTTTGGGGCATGATTTCTACGCTCACAGGTATCACGAAGAAGTAAGCCTGCGCCTCTTGTCCGCAGCGCTATCATATGATTCTGACGTATTGGCACTAGCTTCGTCGGTGCACTGCTAACTCGCTTTTTCCTCGGGTTCGTGGAGGCGGCGTTCTTCCCCGGAGCGCTTTTCCTGCTGTCCAAGTGGTACAAGCGTTCGGAGCTTGGCATGCGCACCGCAATCCTTTCCTGCGGTAGCTTGATCAGTAACGCGTTCGGATCGCTGATTGCATCTGGTATCCTGGACGGTATGGAGGGTGCCCTCGGACACGCCGCTTGGCGGTGGCTATTCTACATCGAAGGCGCGCTTACCATGTTTGTGGCCATATGCGCGATCTTCATCCTTCCCGACTTCCCGGCTACATCGCACACTTGGCTCAGCCCCGAAGAGGTCCGCCTTGCTGAGAAGCGGATGGAAGAGGACGTCGGTGTCGGTGACGAGAACGAGACCGAGTCTGGCGGTCAGCTTCACGGTCTCGCCATGGCCTTCACTGATTGGAAGGTTTGGTGGCTCGCGCTCGCGCTCACGAGTCTGGTCGTCTCCCTCTCCTTCAACGCCTTCTTCCCGACTCTCAGCGCGACGATGGGCTACAGCTCCACAATCACTCTTCTACTCTGCGCGCCTCCATGGGTGTTCGCAACAATCGTTGCCTTCTGCATGTGCAGGCATTCGGACAAGACGCGCGAGCGGTTCTGGCATATCGCGATTCCTCTTTGTTTCGGTATCGTCGGCTTCATCATCGCGATCTCCAC
Organism: Trametes cinnabarina; assembly: GCA_000765035.1. Lineage (NCBI taxonomy): Eukaryota > Fungi > Basidiomycota > Agaricomycetes > Polyporales > Polyporaceae > Trametes > Trametes cinnabarina. The sequence goes on from CCBP010000100.1 coordinate 415,945, forward strand.
CATGAGCCTCGCCGCACGCTACATCTCACTGTGAGCGATCATGCTTTCTGACTGACCTCCACCTGCTGACGCATATCCACAGATTCCTGATGGCACAATCCTACGCTGGATTCATCATCTTCCTGACGTGGGTCAGCAACTCCATCCCCCGCCCGCCGTCCAAGCGTGCTGTCGCCCTCGCCTTCATCAACGCTTTTTCGCAGCTGGGCAACATCGCCGGCTCGTACGTCTGGCCTAAGAATTGGGGCCCCACCTACGCGCACTCGTACGCGATCTGCATATCGACGAACGGCCTGTGCATCATCATGTGCTATATCTTCAAGAGGCATCTCGAGAAGAAGAATCGCGAGTTCGCGAAGAAGGAGCAGGAGGAGGGACGGCCTGCGGGCTTCCGCTTCATTTCTTGACGTATTCTCCCTCTTACGATGTTGTAACTGGCTACGGCGAGGCTGCTGGTGCGATCTGGCAGGACGCCATGCTACGATGCTGTAGACGACTTTCTGCATTGATGTAATACGCCACGCTGTATATCTAGACATATTGACGCTTTCTTGACGACCCTCAGTGGGAACGTAGTCACGCAACAGAGCATCGGCGCCCCGGCCTGAAGCCGATTCTGAAGAACGACGCTTCGCCGCCGCCTTCTTTGATTTTTAGCCGAAGCGTCGCGCAAGGAAACAGGGAAACGGCCCCGGAGTCCGGACTCGATCGACGATCTCGATACTGTAATGACGGCCCACGTCGGGCACGATAAACTTCGCGACGCGGGCCGGGGAAACCTCGGACGCCCAGCTGAGCTGCTCTCGTGCAGTAGGCCACCAGCTGACTCCCGCCTGAGATCAATCTCGGTAACTTATAAGATGAGTCGCACTGCCCGTCGCGGGCTGGATATAGGGAGGACTGCGCTTCGTATCAGTGCGACGATCCGTTGCTCGCTGACCATCCACTACGACTCGCGATGGCGCATGTTACTAGGGAGCTGCACGACGGCTGGACTTTCACACAGGTCGGGGGAGGTGAGGTGGTCAAGGACGGCGAGTGGCTGCCTGTGCAGAGTTTCCCAACGACGGTGCATGTCGAACTGCTGAAGCTGCAGAGGATTCCTGACCCGGTAAGTAGATTGCCCTCTCCACGGTTCCCCTTGTGGCTGACCGATTGCTGTGCAGTTCGTTGGTTTGCACGAATGGAACGTGCAATGTACGCCCTCTTTATGCAGGCCTTGCAGCTGTTGTCTGTGCGCTGATTGAACTTCGATGGCCAGGGATCGGAGAAGCCGAGTGGGTCTTCAAGACCCGCTTTCCGGCTAGCGAGGGAGAGGTCGATGCGCAGAACGTTGATTTGGTCTTTGACGGCCTGGATACGTTCGCTGCTGTCGAGCTTGTGAGAGAACCTCTCTTACATTTCGCCCTCACGCCCGAAACTGAAAAAGTTCCTTAGAACGGACATCTGATTTTGAAGTGAGCCGTAACGGGTCCACGTCGTATCAGCCACTCTCACGGCTGGGCACTAGCACCGAGAACCAATTCGTATCGCACCGAGTACCCGTCAAGAACCATCTCAAAGAGGGCGAGAATGAGCTTGTGCTGACCTTTGCGAGCGCATTCCGCAAGGTGAATGCTTCTAGGTCGGCTGGTCATGCGTTGAGGTTCTGAACCCATGCTGCCAGGGTCGAGAGATCGAACAACAGCACGGTAAACTCAACCTCTGGAACGGCGATTCTAGCCGGCTGCATGTCCGTAAGGCGCAGTACAAGTAAGCTCACTGCATCATGCCGTATCCGACCTTACTTACCATTTCCCCGTAGTTACGGATGGGATTGGGGTGGGCACGCGCTTCGACAGCCGCTAACCATGCAGCTGACGTCTCGTTCGCAGGTCCGGTCCTCATGACCGTCGGGCCCTGGAAGCCCATTCGACTTGAGACTTACAACGTCCGCATAGCCGACATCGACATCCGCCCGCGAGTGAATGAACAGCTCGGTGCTAATCTCGACGTCACGTTCGAGCTCTCGAGCAACACCCAAAGTATTGCGTCCGTCTCTGTCAGAGACCCTGAGGGCAAGGTGATCATCGGCCAGAGCAACATCACGATCAAGAGCGAGCGCGCGGATGCGCACTTCAAACTGTCTGCAGGCGTGTTGGACTTGTGGTACCCCGTCGGATATGGGAAGCAGCCCATCTATAGCGTAGAAATCCAGATCACGGACAAGGTGAGCATTACCGTGGCCCACGGCGTGACGGTGGAAGTTGCATTTGAACCCAACGTGCAACGATAGGATGGTGACTTGTTGGATCGCAAGTCGCAGAGGTTTGCGTTTCGTCGTGTACGTGTCGTCCAAGACGAGCTTGTCGATCAAGAGGGGCGAACCTTCTTGTTTGAGGTCAACAACGTTCGCATGTTCTGTGGTGGTACGTGCATCGCGTATCGTGCCTTATGTTTGGAAGACATCCATCACGGAATGCACAGGCTCAAATTGGATACCTGCCGATTCCTTCCTGACCAGGTATGTATGCACCGTCGTCTATTCCAGATCTTGCATGAAGTATCTGAACACGCCTCTTCTGCAGGCTGACACCTGACAAGTACCGTGCATGGCTGCAACTCCTCGTGAATGGTAATCAGAACATGATTCGTGTATGGGGTGGTGGCATCTACGAAGCGGACGCATTCTACGATATCTGCGATGGTATGTCTGACATTCGTACTCACAGTCTGGAGAACATGCATCTCACAGACTCGTAGAACTGGGCATCATGGTTTGGCAGGACTTCATGTTTGGCTGCGGTCAGGTATGCCGCCATACGTCCGTAGAATGTCCCTTCGAGGCTGACGCTTTTGCTGTGACAGTATCCTGCATACGATTCGTTCACCAAATCTGTTGAGATCGAGGCCGAGCAAAACGTGAAGAGGCTGCGTCACCATCCGTCCGTCGTGATCTTCGGTGAGACCGCATAAACTTCGATATGCTTTCGCTGCATGCTCACGCAGACTGTGCGCTTCCCTCTCAGCCGGCAATAACGAGGGTCAGTTCCTGTCGAGATCAGAGCGGGACGTTCACTGATGATCGCGTACGATCCTCCCAGACTATCAGATCGCCGAGAGCTTGAAGCTCGAGCTGGACTACGAGGACGAGAAGTCCGACTTCAGGAAGACCAACTTCCCCGCGCGTTACATCTACGAACGCCTCCTTCCGTCTGTTGTCGAACGTCTGTGCGACATTCACTACCATCGGAGCTCGCCGTACAGCGGCTTCGGGAAGCCAACGACGGACAGAAACTACGGTGATTTGCACCAGTGTACGTCTGATGCCTGCTCGTCGACGTGCACGAGGTGTTCAGCGGCTTCTAGGGAACGTATGGCACGGGTCGCAAGAGCCGTGGCACAACTGGGACAAGCTCGCCGGCCGCTTTGTGTCCGAGTTCGGAATGTCCGTCTCTCACTTTGTATTGGCATCGCAAGGGGTGACCTATCGTTCTGATCATTCTCCAGGGAGGGCTATCCTGACATCCGCACCGTCGACTACTGGCTCGGCGGCGACCGATCTGAACGGTACCCGCAGTCCAGGTATGCCCGGGCGGACACCATATCCCCTGCTTTTACGTACGAACTGACATTGTTCACGCTGTAGGAGCATGTGCAACCATAACAAAGCGGACGGGTTCGAGCGCAGGTTGGAGGTGAGCACGCCGGCGCGTGAGACTCTCAGAGAGGAAGCGTCGCTCACTTGACTCGTATCCGGCGCCGCGCAGCTGTATCTCGTGGAGAACTTCGAGCACGCGTTCGACATCGAGAGGTCAGTCGACCGCTGTTTCGCGTCTCGCGCGTATGATGGCCTCATCTGACAGGCACGTTACGTGCATCGCAGTTACGTCTATTACACGCAGATTATGCAAGCAGAGACATTGGCGTCCGCGTACCGCCTGTGGCGACGGAACTGGAAGGGCAAGGGGAGAGAGTACACGGCCGGCGCGCTCGTGTGGCAGGTGAGCGTTTCGTCCAGCGACATTGCTGCATTCTAGACACCGTACGCTGCGTGTGCTGCGATGTTCCCGTGGACAGCGGCCGCACCGTCACAGCGCACGATGTCCCGGTGTGTCCGCGAACCGCTCTGATGCCCATGCTTCCCCGGACGCCTACAGATCAACGACTGCTGGCCGGTCACTTCATGGGCGATCGTGGACTACTTCCTCCGGCCGAAGCCAGCGTACTTCGCGATCAAGCGCGAGCTCGCGCGGTACACCGTCGGCATGGCGCGCACCGAGCGCAAGACGTTCCCCGACCCGCTCTCCGCCGCGACTTTCACGATCGAGAGCGTGCTCGCGATCTGGGGCACGAACAGCACGCTTGAGCCAAAACGGGCGGTGCTCGAGGTGACCGCGTTCGACGTCGAGGTCGCGGACTGGCGCGAGCGGTTCGTCAAGACGTCGTGCTCGCGCCGAACGCGGCGACGGAGGCTGTGGGAGGGGGGCGGCTGCCCGGCCAGCGGCGCGCACGAAGCTGAGCGAGGTCCCACCGAGCGATCGTCGTGTCCGCCCGGCCTGCTCGACGCAGACGGCACCGTCCTGGGCCGGTACTCAAACTGGTGCGCACATCCCCCCCCCTCCCTCTCTCTCTCCCCCGCTGGCAGCCACGCGGCGCGGTCGACCAGTCCGCTGACTCTTCGTTGACCAGGCCAGAGCCGTACAAGTACATCCACTTCCCCGCGGACGTCGGCCTGCAGATCGTCGTGACCCCCGACGCCGACGGCACGCGCGACCGCGCAGAGCTCTCCGCCGCCAGGCCGATCAAAGGCATGGTGCTCGATGTGGACGGCCCAGACGACGCGCGCTGGTCCGACCAGGCGATCGACCTCGTGCCGGGCGACCCGCAGGTGGTCTTCGTCGAGGGTCTCGCCGGGCGCAAGATCCGCGCGCGCTACCTCGGCGACGGGTCTGCGTGAGGCCTGTCTGCCAGTGCCAGGCGCGGGTGCGTGCGTGTGACCGGTGCGCACGGCGGTAGAACACACGCACCTGATGCGCTGAAGAACTCTCGTTTGCTGTCGTCGGGTCTGTTGACGGTGTTCGTGAGGGGCCACGGGCCTTCGTGCGTGACGGTAGGGCGCTTGTGGGTGGGAGGCTCGGGGAGAAGGGATGCTTCGGATGGATGAATGGTTCTTCGGGTGCAAAGTTCGAGAAGCAGCGAGTCGCCGAATCATGAATGCGTTATAGTAGCCGAGTGTCCACGAAGAAAATCCAGGCACGCGATCATGCATAATGCCACTGGAATCTGTATACCTCACCGTCCTGCGCATCCCAAACCACACCAGATACGTACACATGGGTGAAACCGCCTGGATCGAGTCTCAGCGCGGAGTTGTTCACGAGGTCACGCAATGACAGCCATCCTGTGCACGGTCGCGGTCGAGATTCAGAGAAAGCGAACGGGACTTACGGGAATATGTGATGACGGTGCGACATTGACGTCGGCGGCGGCTGAAAGAGTTGATGCAGGCGCGCGTCAGGTTGGGCGTGGGTCGTCGTGGCGTCCTCGTACACGCGAGCGAAAAGATCTGCTGGGTTCGAAGAGCGAGGTGGAAGGACAGAGAATGTTTTAATGTACTAAGCGTTTATGGGGGTAATTAGAACCTTTGGGAGCTGTACATTTGTACGTGCATTCCCCGCGGAGGGGGTTAAAGTAGGAGAGGACAACAACGGATCATACAAGCTATACAGGGGAGCGAAGACAGATGACAGAGGGCGGGATGTGTGAGTGTGCGAGCGGGTAAGGGCGGAAACTGGGAGTTGCGGAGAGGATGGTGAGGCGAGAGCGAGGAGGCCAGGAGAGAATGTCGATCACAGTCCGAATATACAAGAATGAATACTGCAACCGAAAGATAGCGATGCGTCAGCCTGTACGACAAGCAGGAGGAGCAAGAGCCGCGGCACAAAAGGGACGCGGAAAAGGAGACCCTGCGTGGGTCAAAGAAAGGGGAAGCAGGGGAGGGGGAGAAGAACCCAAAAGCAGACGGCCAGAGAAAGCACCACAAACCCAAAGGAGGAAAGCAAGAGAAAGGAGGGCTACACCGACCATTAAGAGATGTAAATGCGAGCGGTGCGGGAGGAGATTGCGGCTTCTATGTGGCGGATGCGGGGTGTTTGGGAGCGAGGCTAGATCACATGATGATGCACTTGCTGGCCTGGGGTTCTTGCTTGTTATTTGGCTGCCGCTTCTCGATTTCGGCGAGGCAGAGCTCAAACACTTTCGCTGCAGACCGGAGGCACGGGTCAGCGGGTGGGCCGGACGAAGGCCGGGAAAAGGCCGGAGCCGGGGAAAAAGGAATGATACTGACAGACGTTGACGTTGTTCTTCGCACTTGTCTCAACGAACGCCGCGCCGAGATCGGTCGCCAGCCGTTCCCCCTCGTCGCTGTCCACTTGCCTGAAAGGATGGGATCGTGAGAATAGAAGTCTCGGGATGCGGCACGACGCGGTTCGAGCACGGCGCAACGTGGTCCGCCACGGCGGTGGACATCGTCCGCGCCGTGTCGCGCTGTAACGAAACGCGGTGTGCGCGGGGCGTACCTGTTTTGCAAGTCGATTTTGGAGCCTACCACTACACAGGGGATCGAGTTCATGCCGCAAAAGTTGATGATCTTGTCGTACACGATGCGGACCATGTCAAAAGACTTGCGGTTCGTGACGGAGTACACTAGCACATAGCCATGGATGCCTATCGCGTGCTTCGAGTTGAGGATCGAGTACTCATCCTAGAAGAGAGACGTTCCAGCCAGTCCGGACACGACGAGGGACGATGGGAGAAGAGACGGCGGACAGCGTCGGCGTACCTGGCCAGCAGTGTCGATGATGTCACAGTCGTAGTCTGCACCCTTGTAGGAGACGGTCTTGTTGAAGACGGACTCGATGGTAGGGTAGTAAGACTCGACGAAGTGGTTCTCGATGAACTGAATGACGAGCGACGACTTTCCTGCAGACGAGGGACCAGTGCGCGGGTGAGCGGGAGGCGGAGGGACAGAGCTAGGGACAGGGGGCGCGGACTGACCGACTGAACGAGAACCAAGAACGGCGATCTTTCTCTTCTTGAGAATGTCGCCAGGCATGATGGGAAGTCGTGGAAGTGAAGCGAGGTTGCAGAGAAAAGGGAGGTAAGAAGAGGGAAGGGAAGCTGGAGGAGGAGGGAGGAGGAGGAGGAGAAGGAGAGTCGGAGGAGGCGAAATGGAGGGAGGGAAGGGAAGGGGCTGGACTGGCGGAGGAGGGTTTATGAGCGTAAAGGGGGATCCGGAGTCTGAGGGTAATAAGCGTAAGTAGCCAGCTTCATATATCGCAACGCCAACCAATCGTCGCCTCCTCGCCATCGCTCTGTCTCTGCCTTGCCTTGCCAGCGTATGCGGTATGTATTTCCGCACTAGTGGTGTCGACGCATGGTCGTTGTGCCAAATTTCCTGGCAAGAGATGGTTTAGCCTTTAGACCGCGCGTGGTGGTGTTCGTTGCAATTGCCCCAGATCCCGCCGCCCCGCGCCCAGATCTCTTCTTCCGCTGCTCTCTTACAGGCACCCTCCCGCCCCCTCCTCTGGCCACCGACGGCTGTCCCCCGCTCTCCCTCTTCGCCTTCTTACGTGTCTGTACGTCTCCCGCTCTTCTTCCATGCTCCGATCCACACCCTTCCTCGCCGCGCTGGTCCACCCTCGCTCGGCAATCGCAGTCCCAATCCTCACACACTCCCTCGCCACGTCCACTACTTTACATAGTCTTTCCTTTTCATCAGCACGTCTGTCTTCGTGTGTATTTCCATCCCCGCATCGTCCAATGGCCGCCGCACACCATTCATCGACATCGATCGTTCCGCTCCCCGCTGCGCCGGTATTCGCTCCCTTCAATTTTCCTTTGTTCTTGCTAAGCACCCTCGCGCCCTCCCTCCGTAACCAGCCTTTCACTGCCTTTTCCCTCCTGGATAGCTTCCTGACATCGCTCACTCGATTTTCCGTCGTCTCCACTCTAAGCTCGGTCTCATATCACTCGTCGCACGGATATCGCAAAGCAACGCCCGCCGTCCGTCTCTGTCGCCTCCGAAGTCTCGCGGCGGCCAAGTCTGTCCTTTGTGGCAGCACGGCCCTCCCCTCGGCTCGCTGTCAGAATCACAAGGCAGTCCGAGGTCGTCTATGACCCGGCCACACCAGCCGCACACTCCACCACTTGTTCCACGATTCCAGGCCCCTAGGCGCAGCATCGTAGATGATGAAACAGATTCCAAGCTGCTCGCAGCGCAAAGGCAATGTTGTAGCCAAGGAGCATCTGAACGTGTTGGTCGCCGCCCGCTTCAGGAGCTGCTCCGTCTGCTGTCCCTTAGACCTACACCACGTCGACAGTCCAATGATCAGGCAGACGCTCATCCATCCACGCTCTCTCCCCGACGAACGCGCGATCAGCTCTGATAATGCCCTTCGTGTCGCGATGGTCGATCGATACTGACCTCACGCGAATCAACCAAAGGGCTCGACCTGCAACTGGGGTGAGAGACATGCGTCCAGAGAGCGCCCCGAGAGAAGGCCCACAGAATGAAGAAGGGTCCTTCAGTGCTCAAGTGACCCTTCGCGCGCCCGCGCACACCCTCGCACTAATTGATCTCAGATCCCGGACTTTCTTCTCCATCGACTGGCGCACAACCTCCGCCCCAGGCCTGCCCGTTGTCGTCCTCCGTCGTCCTCGCCGTACCTTCGGGTTGGGCCCCCGGGCCCGTGTCGCCGGGCCCGGCGAGGATGCTTGCCCCTCGTAGGTTCGGACGCTAGCCTCGAGGCGTGGACGCTCGCTTTCCGGGGCCCCTAGAGCGCGATTTTTGGATCCCAGGTCGTCGGCGGGTGGCTTCTGGGTGTCGCACAACCTCCGACCATTGGTGAATGTGTGATTTGCGGACGCGACGATCCCGGCGTGCGCGCCGTGTAGGAGCGGGGCGCAATTGGACCGCGGAGCGCACGTAGGACGCGTTCGAATCGGACGGGTGTTCTCAGGATGAGGTACCTTTTCAATCCTTGGCATGTCTGTCAAGCGCACGTTGCCCTCGCATACACCAGCTGCGCGTCTCCCCGCGTCGTCATCTTGTGGTCGAGGCGAGTCGACAACGTACCGGCCGTCGCCCATCGTGTCTGCACAATGACGATGTAGCAAGGCACTCATCCAACTGACGCACCATGAAAGCGCCATGTCTCCGACGCTGACGATGTCAACCGACATGCCGCCTTCGGAGTGGACGCGCGCGGGAACTCTGAGGTTAAACTCGAACGGTCTGAGAGGAAATTTCTCGAGGCGGAAGACGCGCAGCGGGACCGTGCACGGGTGGCGGTGGATGTCCGCTGCGTTGCTGCTGAGATTGTTCCGGTCGGCGGGTTAGTCGTGCGACTGTGCGAGCGTGTGTTGGCTAAATCCTATTCTGTCGGGCATCGCCGCATTGTACGAGTGATGACCTGAAACGACCCCGTGCGTGTGCCCATACTGTGTGTCTCTCACCCTGCTGGGATAGAGATACACATGTAGCGGCGGGGCGCCGACTGCATCGCTGCAGCTAAGCCCTTAAAGACGCGAACGTACACAGGACGAGAGACCGCAGCCCGTCCGGCGGTGGCAAATTGAAGACCACGATGTGAGTAACGTCCGTCATTAACGTGCTCTGGACATATCTGAAACGGTCTCCCGTGCGGAAGTGCTGTAGGAGTCCACGGCATTCTGGACATACCATGATGCCACCAGGTATGCCACGCGCGATACCGTCTCGGAGGCTTGCCATCCCACTGTGGGGCGTCGCGACGCCATGCTAGCTTTCCTAGGCAACCCGTCTGCTTGGTTCAGGCTACGGGCCCTGAGGAGAGGTAATTCTCATCAGCGTCCGCCGCGGGGCGTGTCAAAGGCGTGTCATGTCCGCTCGTACGTGAGCGTACTATCTGGGCCCCGGTGACAGGCGAATAGTGAGTTTGCGTTTCCACAGCTTGATAGGTGTGCGGTGTACTACGTATGTCATAGATAAGACGAGGTTGCACATGGCGCACGGACTGTGGCAGGGTCAAGGAGATACGGAGGAGGAAGCGTGGCTATTATGCGCAATGCTTCGGTCAGCGAGCAGATTGCACCGGAAAGGGAATCGAGGATGTGGAGGATATTGCTGTCGAACGAGTATAGTGCTACTCAGTAGTGGCCCGTAATTGCAGTTGCACGAGTCCTAGAGACAGGTTTTCATGGAGATGTCGTCCTACTTCCAGCCGTGGTCATCTTGCTCATGAACATATCTCATGTTGCGCCCTTCAGAACTCACCTTATTACAACCTGCAGCTGACCTTCCGCAAGACATTTCCACGAATGCAAACCAAAGCATCCGCACTCGCACTAAATGGTGCTTCTGTCACTATCATCGTGTAGCGGCACTGTTTGCGCAAGTGGGCGTGTCTCTTATCTCCAACGTCTCCGGCTTAGTGCAGCGATAGTCGCGCGCGCCCTCAGGGCGTCGAAGCTGACATGGTTCGGAGTCTATCAGGATGTGGCCAGAACTTATGGCATACCAGTCTATCTGATGGGTCGCATCATCGACATACGACATGTGCAGGAATCGAAGGCGCGTCGTGGTCTTGGTGGGCTTGTCGACCAGATGCTGTCTGGTACAGCCTAGGCATCGATCCGCACGGGAATACAACAGCACGCGTGGCGTGCGCTTGCGCACTGCCGAAATTGATATTCTCTCTCTCTCAACTCGTGAACGTTTGAACATCCGAGCCAGAGGGTAAGGTGATCTGACCGACCTTGAGAGACGCACTTTGGGTGGGCTTCGAGCAACTCCATTGTATTCCTCGCAAAGCAGCAGGTTGTGATATCACATCATAGTTAATGCTAGGTATTCATCCTTGCAGCTTGGGAGGTAGTAAGCCTTATGGAAGCGCTAGGTCAATGTGCGGACCACGACAGTGACCTGACGGTGTTCGACCTATCATACATCTCTGTTGCAGACTATCGCAGCTCGATGACATACTGTACTTATAGCAGGGTAATATCACTCGAATTCCACACGCATAATCTATGGCTCTACAGATGGACTGAGACTACCAAGCGAATCGGCAACACAGAGAGACTCCGAGGAGGGAACGACTCTGGGACGACGCGGCCACGTGCTCTGGTCGCAGAGCGCGACCACGGTGCACGTGCTGTTCATTTTGGCAAGGAAACGCGCGGCGCGTGGACAAAACGAACAGCAAGTCGAACTCGTAGTCAGCCACCTCCTCTTGCGTCGCAACCACATCCTCATCGCGCTCCCTGCCTCTCCAGCTGACCCCTCATTGCACTCGTTGAACTTGTTGCTACTCCGTAAACCACACGAACACCTCTACCGCGATCATGTCTGCCACCGCCACTCCCAACGACTCCCCCATTGGCACCCCCATCCAGCCTCTGCACAACCCTGCGCAGGCAGCGCACGTCGTCGTTCCCCAGGCGCCCCTAGGAAATGCTACGAACGGTTCGATTAACCAGGCTCCCGGGATGGGCGCAAAGGCGTTGCTGGCCAAGAAGTTCGCGAAGTCGCAGTACGGTTGTCCCTTGTATCGAGTGATTGACCCATAGCTGAACGAGACACGCAGCAACCCCACCTATGTCTCTCCTACCGACAACCTGATGACGCCCTGCAGCCAGAAGCTGAATGCGACTAAGAAGAAGCACTTCACGAAGTAAGCTCTATTCCACGGTTCAGGGAGATTGTCCTGCGAAGCTGATCGTCGGGAATTAAAGGGGTGTGTCGAAGCCCATGCCTTCACTCTTCTCGCAGCAGGAGGCCAACAGCTCAGACTCGGAGACCGAGTCGACAGCACAGGCAGCTCCCGTGCCTTCAACAGAAGGCAAGCCAGCCGACGACGAGAGCCCGTTTTGAACGGCATCGTCAGCTATCCTGGATTCATTGGGGGTGCCACCGCGGTCGATCTCTGTTCTCTGTACCACTATCTCTCCGCGCACCATCGTAGTTTCGTCCTTCGCGATCGTTCTGTTCTGTTTTGCTGTCACGACATCCACGACTCCATAGTGCCAAGTGCATTTGTACTCTTGATCACACCTATCTGAGGCGTAGTTCCTCGTCTATGATGTGACCGCAGTTATGTATGACGAACTTTATATGTCATGTGCGCGTATGCACCGATACCCTTGCGAATGAGTGAATCCGCGACCGAGCGATCCATTGACAAGACGGAAGCGAACAGCATCCGATTACCTAGAGAGAAGTACCAGCTCCGGCCGCCAGGGATCTGTAGAAGTCCTAGTCATGACTACTATAATGTGTCGTGAGGGAAACATAAATCGTGTGGTATTCGAATCAAGAAGAAATCCAATACGGGCAAATAGCACGAAGTGTCCATGACCCGGGTATGGAAGCCCACCGTATCCAGCCAAAAAGGGGAGGTCTCGTTCCATCAGACAACACCTCAGTTGCGGCGGCAGCACCGGAACAAGTTCCTCTTGAACCAGTAGAACAGACACTACATGGAAAGCATATTAGATTAGCCTTTCGTAGCTGTTACCAGATTATGAACGGACTTACCCCGATGAACTTCACAAGAGCAAGGAAAAACGTCGAGTACAGGAGGACGGCGAAGTAGTCATTCTGCCTCAAGGTGAGCCGTTGCTCGTCCGCTGCCTCGTTGCCTGTCTCCAGGCCGTTCAGGTTCTGGATCGCAACGGCGAGCGCGGCGTTTGTGAGCATCCAAAAGGCGACGAGACGCGTGCGGAACGTCTTGTTCTCATCGTCCAGTGTTGGCTTCTCGATCACCTCTTTGACCTCGATCTTCGTCAGAGCACGGGTGACCGTCTCCTTGAACGTGGCATCGAGATCCTCCTTGTCGCGGGTAGTGTCCTCGACGACAGCGACCTCTGTATCCTTCGTCTTCTTAGACGAAATGGAGGGAAGGGCTTCTGCCTTGTCGCTGCCCTTAGTACCCCAAGAGACGTCGTGCAGGTTGCAGAAGGCGTAGACGTTGAGAACGTTGGTAAAACTCGGCGCCAAGCAGAGGTACTGGAACATGCTGGAGAAGATGTGCCAGGGATCACGCTGAGAGGGCGTGAGCATAATGGGTGTAAATACAGTATGAAAGATGCGTACGTAGAGAAGCGAGGCGAATAACCAGAGACCGAATGTAGACAGCATAGCCGCAATCAGCGCTCCAATGGGTGGTGTGAAGAACGACTTGATGATTTGGGTAGTCGTCTCGCCGCGAAGACGTTCCGGGATATTCTGCACAAAGACATTGTATGAGTGACAGGCCCACATGACAGATAGATGAAGTCCTCACCTTGAAGGCTACAACAGTCAAAGCCAAGGAGCACACCAGGAGGTAGACGGCTAAGATACCGTAGACCCTACATGTGATTGTTCATTTCAGTGCTGCGATGCACGATAATCTCAAGGCACCTACCCCATAGTGATGTTATACGTCATACGCTCGCCCTTTGGTCGGTTGCCGAGGGCGAGGACGAACTGTGGCAACATAAGCACCATTCCTAACACCACATGATGTAGTAGACATACCTGAAGAGCCAAGAATGCGAGGTATATCCACTTTAACACCAGGTTGACCCAATGGGTCTGAGTAGTGCGATGAGCTTAAGATCGCGCATGCATGTTAGCAAAGCCGGACTCACAATAGTCGCTGTGCCAAAGAAGATGATGTTCTGACTAGGCAGCAGGTCGATGATGATAGCGAACGTGAGCCAGATGTTCGCCAAGGCGAACCACGTGAAGATCAAGTTGAACACGTTATACTATTCGTTCATCAATACCTCAAATTTCGACAGCGACTTCAACAGGAATGACTCACCAGTGCCTGAACGTGGAAGAAGAACATGCGGACGATACCATGGCCGGACCGGTATAGCTTGAAGAAATTGACGATAGCATACTACGCCAGTGTCAGCAAATCGTCCAAGACGCAAGGGCGACAAGGGTCACGTACGACTGACGCAGCGAAGGAACCGTTCAGCCAACGCCGGCGTTGACCAATAAGCTCCGGAGCAGATTCAGGGACATCCGTTTCAGCCTTACTAGGCTTGACGTACGTCAACGTCCACTGGTCATTCGCCTTCGCGACGAGCTCGAAACACAGTATACGATCCTCAGCCAAGAACATGTTCTTCGTGAATATGTTCATGCCGTAGATACCCTTGGGACCGAGACGGTCCGCTAGAGAGTGGTCACCGTGGAAGTACTGCTCCAAAGGGCGGCCAAGAATAGCACGATACCGGTATGCGGAGAAAGCGCCTGGCAACACGGAGACATAGCCGAAGCTACTTTCCAGAGGTTTGTCTGTATGCAGTTAACGGTCAGCGGACAGCTTGTACATGGTACCTGATACACATACCCAGGATGTTGGACATCTTGTACTCGAAGTTCTGCGCCGCGACCAATGGGTTGAGCAGCTTGCGGCCGCCCTGGATCATCGCATGAATTTCACCGCAGCATCCGCCGAGATGCGGGTCGTTGTAGAATGCTTCCCAGAGATAGTAGATGGACTTGCGTCCGGGTTTCGTACCCGCATCAATCAGGACGCAGATTTCAGGCTACATCGCAAGTTAACGTTCGGCCCGCGTGACGCATCATACTGCAATATCACCTCGAGCATCTTGCCAATGGCGTTGAACAGCCAGCGGTGAGAATTGATCTTCTTCTGGTTTTTCGCCTTGATGACCAGAATAATCTGGACGGGCACCAAGTTGTTCGGATCATCCGCATGCGGGACGACCAGTTGCGGAGTGGCGTCAACAGATAGTTGAGTCGTGTACTTGTCAGGCTGTCAGCGGCTGTCAAGGGCGTGGAAGCAAGTCAAGGTACCTCAAAGATATGAGCAACGGTTTCCTTGCCATCGACCTGCTTTTTCATGACACCGTCCTGGTACACTCCGACAGTGGCAAGAATATCCAAGACAGTCTTGTCCATTGGCTCGAGACCGTCTACGATGAGCGCGACAGTGATCCTTTGCCAACCCGGAACACCCTCCTCCGCAGAACGGCGCCAGTACTTCGACTGCTTCGTCTTGCAGATATCACGAATGTTCAGCATGACACCATGCAAGGTCCGAGCATACAGCGTCTTGTCCTCGTTGTACGAGGTAACTGCGATCAGCAGCTCGGTCTGACGGTTGTAGATCTTCGTGCGCAAACTGTACCCGTTTGCCTCGGTGAAATCGTCAGGATCACACGTAGCCGCGGTGTAACGCATATGCCTACACGAGCGTTAGGACACAGAGGTGCAAACCTCAGGTTGCCAAGGACTTACGAGAACTCGGTGGTCTTGCTGTTCTGCCACTTGGCCTCAATGGCACTGAACACAGGGCTCGGAACCGGATACTCGGTGATGAAGTTTCCCTTCGTGAGCTTGACCTTGCGGGTAACACCGCGCTTGATCGTTTGGCGGCGCCGCCATTGAGATTCGACACCGCCGGACGATGTAGAAGCGACCGAAATTGGACGACTATACGGATCGCCATACGAGTTCGGGTCGAATTGTCTGCAAGCATAATGTCAGCTTTGTGCGGTGTTACTGCGGAGTGGTTGCGCTTACGCTGGTGGATACGTCGCCCCGGTGCCTCTGTTTAGAGGCAGTTTCTCGGATTCCTCCTCGTCATATTGGTCCAACGTGCCAAACTCGTTTGGGAAGGATACGACGCTGTCCATGGGCGTGGGCATCGCGGGCTCCGCCGCGAAGTTGATTTGTCGCGGGCGGTCAGCAAACGGGTCGTTGAAAGTGTGCTCATCTGTGATCGACGTTGCAGAAGACAATGAAGGAAGGGGCGGACGCTGGTCGTGAGCCATAGCGTCGAAGTCGGCGGCGCGCTCTGCGGGAGGCTGGGGACGTTGAGAGTGGTCGTGAGCGGGCCTGCCGTGGACGGGTGGGGAGAAGGGGAAGATGTGCAGCGAACGAGAGGAGTGTGTTCTTGTACCAGCCAGCGCAGTCGCTGACATCGCCCCCGCCTTCCTCCTGCCAAGACACCGGCCACCCCTCTCTCATGGCGACCTGTTCATATGCCACCTTGCACTTCGTTTCTCTTACTTTAACGGTGGCCCTCATACTAATTTTACTGACCGTTATTAGCCCCATCGTCCGGCACACATCCGGCTCGTAACATTCACTCACAAGCACAGCACCCGTCATCTTGAAGAAGTTTAAACGTCGCCCGCCCATCTCGCATACAACCCACCGTAATGTTGTTATGGCCGCAGTGGTTCAAATGGGACATACTAAAGCCCTCATTAATCATTAGTAGGAGTCACTGCCACTTCAATATATCGCATCGATCTTACTATCAAATCTAACCATCTCTCAGTATCACGACCACGGCTATATTTGATAGCTTCTCTCTCCTCCAAACCCTCATGCGTTTCAGCCTGTAGATCTGAGACCGAGCAGCATAGATGATTCACATCCACATGAATGAACCGCTCTGAAGTCGCCGCGCGCATGTAACCGTTCGTGGGTCATAAATGGTCTCCAGCTGCGCGCATGAACCGTGCGTCTAAGCAATGGGGTGGTAACCAGGCTCGAATAGCAACGGTGTCCGGGGACTATCTTTCATGAAAGTGATGGGCGCACAGACTTATATTAAGTAGCATGGGCCTCATGTTGGCATTGTATGGCACGGCGCCGATGATCAAGGTCAAAGGCCCTTAACACCCGTCGCCTCTTTGACCGTCAGCCTTCCGACCTGCTTCGTCTTCACTGAAGCGGTGTTCTTTCGAGCGAGTGCGTACTGATCTACAGTGAATTGCTCCAGTATGGACTTTACATGTCGTAGGTGCTGATCTCGATCGATCTCCTGCGAGATCTATAGCTATAGCACTGGAGAGCATTTGGAGAGCCCGGCCGGCTCGGGAAAAGAGAATGTGATTAAGCGCCCCTCGGTCACCTCTGCGCTGCCTTCCCCGGACTAGAGAGCGCGCGTGAGCTAGTCAATTGGGCAATATATAGCCCCTCGAATGATGCCGACCACCTCTTGAATCGTCCTGACCCGCGATATCGTCTCTCCGAAGCTGCTTGGACGATCACCCCAGCTTGCTGAGATGGCCGCAAAGTCCAATCTTCCGATTGTGCTGTACCAGTCAGTGAAAGTCCTGATGCCGACCCGCCCACCGGACTCACATTACGACCTAGTTATGATGCGTCTCCCTTCGCCACGAAGGTCAAGAATTTGCTCACCCTCAAACGCGTTCCGCACATGCGTGTCGAGGCACGTTCACCTGGTTTGGCTCGTCCGTAGCCGTGCATTTATAAACTATCTATGAGTGAATAGGTTTCGACCACCCTGCCTCGTCCCGACCTAGCTGATCGACTCGGCGTGACATATCGCCGCATCCCAATCCTCGCCATTGGCAGAGACGTATACTGCGACAGCAGCCTCATTGCAGTGGTCCTCGAGCGTCGATTTCCCGCTACCGCAGGATACGGCACGTTGTTCCCCGCGCGGAAAGGTGGAGGCAGAGCAGACACGGGAATGATCAAGGCGCTATGTATGAACTACGCAGATCGGGCCTTATTCCCACTGGCAGCGCAGAACCTTCCATACAAGAAGTTTACGCCGGAGTTCATCAATGACAGGAGGGCGGTACGGCTTGCTTTACCCATTCGATCATGTCGGGCACACAGCGTTTGCTCACACTGAGGTTCAGTGGATGGGAAAAGACTTTGATCCAGACGCTATGGAAGCCAACCAGCCAGTTGTCAAAAGCTGGCTGGTCTCACATCTCGTGAGTGAGACACGTTGACCCACTTGATAGTCTTCTGAGCCACAGCCACTGGTAGGCACTGCTCGAGGAGCAACTCGCGGACGGCCGGAAATGGCTCATGGACACCGAAACGCCCAGCCTGGCCGACATCACGGTACAGTTCTCCTGGGCGTGGATGCAGCGATTCCGGTCGCTTCGGGACTTGTTCGACGGCGCAAAGTTCCCCGCTAGCATTGCCGTGCGTTGTTCTTCCGTTCATCGCTTGCGCAGCTCCGGACTTGAATGGCCGAATGCAGTGGATTTCCCGCGTGTCCGAATACGTCGCCCAAGTCGGCTCGCAAGAGCAGGCGACGCTGCAAAACATTTCCGGGGAGAAGGCTGCGGATATCATATGTTCTTCCGTATACGAGGACCCCAAGATCGTCGGCTTCGACGCAGCTGATGCTGCGCGTCTTGGCCTCAAGGAGGGCCAACATGTATCTGTCACCCCGACTGACAACGGTATGTGTCGCCCTGGTATACGGCGTGGACGGGTTTGACATCTGGTTGCAGGCAAAGTTCCCACTATTGGGAAGCTTGTCGCGCTGAACCACGAAGAAGTCGTCGTTCAAACCCAGGGCTCCGCCGGCAAACCCGTGCATTGTCACTTCCCGAGATTGAACTTCATCGTCAAGGCCGAACCCACGCCGGGTGCGAAGCTCTAACGCTTTCGAGCCTGTGTAGGCTCTGCTGGTCTTTTGCTGTATGTACCGTCATGGATATAACTTACCAGGATACCATAGTTGCTTGGTCAGCAGCTGCAAGCATTGATTCACGCAATGAGCAAAAGCTACGCATGATGCACTGTAGTGTTGAGCGGATCAGATCTCTACGTATGTATGTGAGAAGGTTCGCACTCGCCTCAGGCTCCGAAGAGTATTGTCAGTATTCACATTGTCCGCTTGGCTGGGCAAATTGCCAAGCATCATACGTATCCTGCGTCGACCAAGTTGATGGTACAGTACAGTACCTCGCATGGGTTTTGAGTTGTGTGAGCAGCTCCAGCCTCCAGGCTGCACCGTGATATGGGCGCTCCACGCGAACGGCAAGCAGCGCTACAGGACGGTGATTTCTTTACCGCCACTGCCACTACCTCGCCTGCAGCCTGCTCTCGCTCTCCGCTATACCTGTGCTCAGGCAGTTTCTATCCTGACAGAGGAGCGTACAGGCAGTGCAAGTGCAAGCCATGCCCACCCAGAACGCCCCTGCGCAGGCGGCGCCAGCAAACGGCGGCGTGGCCGGCGAACAGGAGAGCCCCGCCCGCAAGTTCTTCGCCATCGCACAGGTCCGTCACCGGCTCCGCGCTCCGTCTCTTTACGCAGCTGTAAAGACTTTGAGGCTGATGATGGGATACACGTGCAGCAAGTCGTGTTGGCCATCGCGGTTTCTCAGCTGGGTACGTCGCGCAGCATCATGATCCTTCACTGTCTAGGATGGCGCCAGCTGAGCGCCGTCTCGTTCGCCTTTACGTTGTGTTGTGTCTTACAGTCAGCAAGTTCTTTGGCTCGAAGCAGCAGCAGCCACCGCCGGTCGACCCAACCGTGACCCAGGCATCCGTTCCGCAGGCGCACGTACCAGGACAGGCCCCCGTAGTGAATGCGATACCGACGCACGCCGTTCCGGCGTGGCCGTTGGGTATCCCTCTGGCTATGCATGTGCACCTGTCTACTTCGCCGACAGGGGACGTGTTTTCGGGCAAGTGGACGGCGGGATATAGGAAGGACCAAGACGCGGAGCTTCCGAGCTTGGTGTGGAACAACATCACCTTTGGTGACTGGAACGAGAAACGGGTCGCGGACTTCACGGTGAACATTCCTCCGGTAAGTTGCCGTTGACTTGCACAGGCGGATGAGATGCTGACAGGGCAACGTGCAGAGCGTGCAGAACAACGGAACCTTATGGGCAGACGTGTTCCTCGTCCGCGACGGTGCCAGCCCTGACCCCTCGGATGCCAAGTTCGACCCACGGGCCGTGCACCACGTCCGAACGCGTACGTCCACGTCGTCAACCTTTGTTCCAGTATATCTCACTTAGTCTCTAGCCGTCACCAAATACCTGCCTAAGGCCAAGGTTCGAAAACAGAAGAATCTGCTCAGTGGGACCGGCAACGAGCAGGACAATGAGGATCCTGAGGAGGTCCGTCACATTCCGTACATATGGAGCACGCAAATCGCTGATACTTATGGGGCTTCATAGAGAGACGTCATCGTCACGCATTGGCATAATGTGCGTACGATCCATATGCCCCTCTGTCTACGTTGATTGAGCGTCCTATCCAGAACCTTACTCTGGCGCTGATATCGGATAACCCGGTAATCCCTCTTGCACAGGTGCAGCCAGCCTCCGCGAAATGTGAGCGCGCCCGACTTTTCTCAGGTGATCATCAATTTATCGCGTTCATAGATATCGAGCTCACCCCTGAGCGCGACGCGACGGGCCGCCCGTTTTACAAGCCGATAATCTTCCCGAACGAGTTCTGGCACCTCCGCTCGCAGTACATTGAGGTGAACTCGAGCACGCCCAGCCTGCCGCTGCAGATCGAGTTCCAGCCGATGTCGTACTGGAAGTTTACGATCTTCGCGGCGCTGACGCAGAGCTTCGCCGAGGCGGCAAAGCAGCAGGGTGGGTCGTCAGTGGCCGAGCTGGACGAGGTCAAGCGGATGCTCGTGGAGACGAACCCGTACTTCCTTGCGCTCACTGCGCTTGTCAGCGTCCTGCATGTAGTGTGAGTTGCCATCTTGAAGGCAGGCTGAGCGCTGTGACTAATGGTTTGGCGCAGGTTTGAATTCCTGGCTTTCAGCTCGGACGTCTCGCACTGGCGGCATAAGCAAGAGCTTGTCGGTGTTTCTGTGAGGTACGCTCTCCCGGTTTTGCGTGTTGGGACTTATCACTGATGAGTTTGTAGAACTGTGAGTGTTATCGACGCCGGTGCATCTGGCCTGGAGGTAGCTAATCTGGTCTCTTCAGATCGTTACGAACGTCGTGGTACAGACCATAATACTACTCTACCTCATCGACAATAGCGAGCAGACCAGCTGGATGATCCTCATGGGCTCCGGCATTGGCATCCTTATCGAAGCTTGGAAGGTGCGCCGTCCGCTCCCAGTTGCATTGGCCACTCTGACGATTGCGCGTTCAGATCACCAAGGCTGTCGACATTAGTATCGCGCCGTCGCCCGCGGGCTCCTGGCTCCCATACCAGATTCTGATCAAGGGTGGGTCCGTGTTTGCCTTCCAAAGTCGATTGCTCGCTCATGACCGCACAGACAAGCATGTCCTGAGCGAGGATGAGAAGAAGACGCAAGAGTAGGCTTCGTGTTTTCTCATTCAGAGATGGTCTCTGACGTCGCGCTGTCTGTTAGATACGACAAACTCGCGTTCCGTATTGTCGCGTACTTCACCATCCCCTGCTTGGCGGTGTACACCGTCTACTCGTTGTTGTACGAGACCCATAGGGGATGGTACTCCTTCGTGATCTCCACTTTGACTTCATTCGTCTATATGTTCGGCTTCGTGAGTGCCTCTGCCAGGCTCCCCTGCGCCGCCAGATTTGACTGACGTTGCATCAGGCCCAACTCATCCCGCAACTTATCATCAACTACAAGCTCAAGAGCGTAGCGCATATGCCAATGAAGGCTATGGTTTACAAAACTTTGTCAACGGTAAGTGCTGTATGCCCTACTGGAGCTCCGGAACTGAGACCATGTCCTGCAGGTCGTCGACGATCTTTTCGCGTACGTCATAACCTGCACACCTTGCTGTTGTGCACCCTGCTTACGACGTAAAACAGGTTCTGTATCAAGATGCCGTTCCTCCACCGCCTGGCATGCTTCCGAGACGATGTTGTATTCCTTATCTTCTTGTATCAGGCAAGTACAAATACCCTCACGCGCGAGTCTGAGGAGCAGTGCGCTGATGGTACTCTATGATAGCGGTGGATTTACCGCGTTGATCCCAACCGGGTGAACGAGTACGGTCAGGTGATGTCCAAAGACGCGGATGCCGTCGAAGGCAAGGAGAAAGCGACGGAGTCGAAGAAAGACCGGTGACAGAGCGTGGCCAAGTGCGTGTTTAGGACAAGGGTTTGCACGGGAGCTATCGCGGCCGGAGCACGAAATATCAGACGTATTTTAGGAGTGCCGTTGCGCATTAGGCATACGGGGGTTTGTGGTACGGAGGGTGATGATAGATAGGATGTGGAGGAATACACTTCATTCGCTTGCTTGGACGACGTCGCGTCAGCAATTCCATCGCCTCTGGGACATGTGGCCATCTGGTGCAGTGGGTTGCCGTGTCTGCAGGCCAGGGTTGTGTTCTCAGCTGACAATGGGATGTGGACGATAACGCGAGGAGCAGGAGGGAGCAGAGAGATCAGCAATTGCAAGGTGGCATCTGAGCATCTGAAGCGTCCTCGAGGAGTGCCACCGGCTCTGGCGGGCGCCTGTTGCGAGGGGTGGAGGCTCGGACCGAGGCGCCGAGGAGGAAGGAAAATTGGCGCCAGCAGCCACAGAGAGACTGACTCCGCCGCTGCTCTCCGTACCGTTCCTTGCATCAGCTCCGCGTTCGTCTCCCCTTCGCCTCCTGCTCTTCATCCCTCCCTTGTCTCTTTTCCTCCACAACACCGCAGTCTCTGTTTGCCATCTGCTCTGCTATGGCTGCCAATGGCCAAATCGCAAGCAAATATGCGTGCAAGTGCCTGAACATCCGCATCCATGCCCAGCCCACTCAGAATACCCCTCCCTCGGCCGAGGCTGGCTTCGACGCCGTTCATGTCGGCGAAGAAGGCATCCGCGTCGTGCGTCGTCACGCTTTCCTCATCCGCTGTGCGCGCAGCCGCTGATCACTCCGACATTAAGGCGCACACCGAGGTCACTCTCAGGAGCCGCAGCAAGCCCGTCCCTGACCCGGACTCTCCCTCCGGTGAACTGACGCGATACACGACCGTGACGTGCCTCGTATGCGGTATCCCCACCTATCGTGTCCTGCAGCGTATCACCCCAGACTTGATCAACGAAGTAGGACCGTTGCTGCCCTCCGACGACTGGGTGGAGAAGGAGCTGTTGAAGAGCACCACCGGTTGGGTCGAGGTCTACCATGGATGTCTTGTGAGTGCCTCCTTCAGTCTATAGCTTGAAAGCTGGATGAAAATGTCATGGGCTGTGGGTCGATACGGTGGCATGAGTGGCATGCGTGTCGTCCGATGGCCCTTGTCATACGCGCCTCCAGGCGCCTCCAGTAACGCCGCAACATTTCCACTAACTTGCTTGTGAAATGCAGACCAACGACGAGATTATGCAAGCCGAATCCTCGCCTATGTACTCCAGCATGTTCTCCATCGTATTACCAGGACCAAGACCGCCGTCGGAAACGGCCAGAGACGAGGGCATTTCCGATCTACCAGACGCCAGGGGCCCATCGGAGCAAAGCAAGAGGCATTTGCCTGACCTGCCACCGCTGTTCCTCCCTCCTCCCTTCACCCCTTCGAATATCGTCTTCTCTCATTTCTCCTCTCTCGCGACTGAGCGGTCAGAGAAGCTCCGGAATGAAGCCGAGGAGTATATCGCACAAGTCACGCAGCAGAAAGTCGTGGAACTCCGGAAAGCGGAATCTGTCATGAAGGAGGAGGTCAATCTGGTCTGGAGCAAGTTCCGCGAGGCCATCAAACTCATCGACGAGACCGGAACTCTGACGAAGGCCGCATTGCCTCTCCGTCGACGAGGAAGTGTCAGCGGGAATGTCAGGGCACTCACCTCTCCTGCCCCCGGCACATCCGCCTCTGTTCGGATCGACAACTTTGAGCCGACGCCCAGTCCACCGCCGAGGATATCGTCGAGTACGCGGCAACCTGCACCATCCGCTTTGTCGGCTTCCCTCAAGACATCCGGCTTCCAATACCCTGACGCGCAGAGACAGGTCAACGGAAACGTGCCTGCCCCACGACGCTCGCTGGACTTTGGGCCCCCGAGCCGTGGTAGAGGTTCGCCATCGCGCTCTAGGGGCGCGCAGGTCGATTCTCCTTCCACCGCATCGACACGCACCGCGGCGGTGACGATCGACCCTGAGGCAAGCATTCGTGAGGCTTATCGACGCGAGATGGACGAGTCGAAGGATATCGCGACGAGCTTCCGCTACGTCATGGGTCTCGAGGCGCAGATGGAGGAGGACCGCTCGCAGGAGGAGGCGGAAGCGCCCTCCCCGCGCCCGCCTGCCGCTTCGAATTCTCAAGCGGCGGCAGAGACAAGCACAGCATCAACCAGCCGTGGCCGCTCCCCGCGTATGCACAAGAGCGCGATCAAGCACGCGCAAGCAGCAGAGCAGAGCAAGTCTGAGAAATCGGACGAGGGCTCTGCGCAGGCATCTGGAGCGCCGGAGAGCAAGGACAAAGGCAAGCGGAAAGTCACGTTTGACGTCAAGCCAGAGGTCGCGATCATCAAGGGCGAGAGCGGTGGCGATTCTGAACAAGACTCAGCCTCGTCGGCCCTAATAGGTTGGTATCATCTGCGTATGCCTATCTGAAAGCAGTGCTGACCGTCTTTGTTCAGATCCCATCTTCGACATGGATAACGAGAGCGAGCAGGGCGCAAATACCCCTACCGAGGCCCCCGCGGAGCCACCGAAGCCCGTACCTGCTAGTTCGGATCGTATACGTGCGCCGCCCCGCATTACTCGAAAACGTTTGTCAAACGACTCGGGGCTTCTATCCGTGCTTGATTCTCTCCGTCCGGCGTCACTCCCAGCACCATCCACTATGCGGTCGTCCATCCGTCAGCCGGCCTCGCCTGTGACGGAGTCGTCTGAGCGGCAGAGGAATCTGCGGGAATCTCTTTTGGCTGCAACGGCGAAGACTTCAAGACCTGACTATGTCGAGAGCCCCATCGAAATTAGTTCATCGAGGGAAGAGGACGATGAGATGTCGTCTGACCCTCGTGAGGAGGAGATCCTGCGCCTCGTCGCTGCGAGCACGCCGAGCCATCGCAGCGCGTGGAAGAAGAACAGCAAGGCGTGGCAGCTGTTCCTCAATCGACGCGAGCGCAGGTCGAATGACGTCGACCCGGACTCGATTTCGGAGGAGGGTCACTATGCGTCGATGGACGACTTTGACCCGCAGCCGCATCGTACCTTCAACGGTGTCGCCGACAGTGATGTTACTGACGAGGACGATGAAGGTATGTCGGCTCCACATTGGCTACAGTGCTCTTGCCTCTGACAACCTGTACGCCAGATGACAAATGGGCGAACGAGCAGCCCATCGCCCAATCGCTTCCCATCCCCATTGGCCCCATCGGACAACACGGACCGTCTTTCGGTAGACCGTCCTACCAGCCCAAGACGTCGCTCTCCGACCGCCCGGGCGTATTGGTCCCCGCCCTCCGAAACGGCTCGTCCTCGTCTTTGCGTCGTGCCTCGTACGCCGAGCGCGATCGCAAACGTTCCATCGACCCCGGCGCGCTCGATTTCGCCGTGGACAACGATGTGGCGGACGAAGACGTCGAGAGCGACCCGGAGACCGGCGGCAAGGCGCGTCAGCGCGCGCTGAAGATATTGCAGGCGCGCGACGACATGCCCGCAGCTGGTGAGCACCCGCTCATTCATTCTACGAGCGTCAGTATGGTCGACTGACTGTCCGGTTCCACAGGGATGTGGAGGAGCCTCGCCTGATGTGAACGCTGTGTCGCAGAACACACCCTTGACAGTGACAGCGACCCGACCCGACTCGACCGATCATACTCTAGTATTGTCGTAATCGCCGCCGCTGCGCTGCGGTTGTTGTAGTCTTGTGCACGATGAGTCCTCGACCCGTTGATCTTCACTTCTTTATAAGCCCTGGCTTGACCTCCTGCACCGCTGCAGCCTCTACGCTCTGTATTCTCGCTGTCGATCTGCTCTGTACATACCTGTATCACTACCTGACGTGGCCTCACAATTTAGTCCAGTGTGTTTTTATGTTGAGAAGCGCAGGGCACGGTGCGTAGGTTGGAACGAGCGTCGGGTCGACACGTGGGACGTGCGTTAGAGGAGTGGTTGTGTTCGAATTCCGAGCAGAGCTATTACATAGGCTATATCTAGGCTAGAGAACGACTTTTGGATACATCTTGGATGCACGATAATGCTCCTGAGAGCAATTCATGTGGTTGATGAGGGATGCTGTCGTTCGGTGTCAACGGGAAGTTCGGAGGCCATCCTTCTTAATCAGGGCCAAGGCCCTCGCCGGGAGCCTTTTCGTGGCGCACGAAGCTCTCGACCTTCGACTCGTCGCCCTTGACGCCAGCAATTTCCGCCTCCTTCTCCATCTCGTCCATTGTCTCCCGCAGGCACCGCTCGCACTCGCATTTGAAGCGCCAGCCGCGCGCGAGCTCGATGCGGCGCTGCCGGTGGGCCATGCCGGGGTCCTGGTCCTCGCCGGCGGCGACGTCGACCCAGGCCATGGTGAGCTCGTCGCCCTTCTTGATGGGCTTCGTGGCGACGAGATGGAGCTCGTTCGTGCCCTTGGGGAACGTGGGCGTCGTATTTGGGTCGCAGGAGTGCGCGATCTATGGCAGCTGGTGAGGACCGAGAAGATGCAGGACGTCGTGAGCCTACTCACGTATGACGAGACGAGGTAGATGCCGCTGCCCAGCTGACGGGCGGTGCCGTGGGGGGTGCGGGTCCTCTCGAGGTCTTCCGGACGGTCACCGGAAACAGGCTAGAACGAGCAGGTGAACGGCGTGTGGCGAGACAAACAACGAATGTTGCTTACCCTGCCATCTCTGCCACCGGCGGGAGTGACACCGATTGCATTGTAGGCCATCTTGCCAACGAGAGCAGCATGACGCTCCTCGGTGACCGACTGCTCAACACCAGGCAGCGCCGATCCGAGGACAGCACCGAGCAGCTTGACCTCCTCGTCGGTGATGGAGCCCTCCACAAAGCGCAACCGCTCGACGTGGTCGCCGATGTTGTAAATGTCCTTGTCCGCCATACCTTGAAGCTCCTCCTCGAGCGCCTTTGGCTTCTTAGGGAGGAGCTTGACTGTCTCGTGGGCAATCTGCTTGGCGACAAAGCGCGCGGCGAGCAGATTGGCCCGCTTGGTCTTGTTCTTGATAAAGTCCGCGAAAGGTTCCTGGGCTTTCTGCCGCTGTTCGACCGTCAGGGCAGACATGCCGTTATCCAGTTCCGGGGGAAGAACGGGGTCCAGACCAAACAAGATGTTCTGCCAGCCGAGCTGACCCTTGAGCTGACAGTCCTCTGAGCAGTATGCCACACCGAGTTCATCGTGCTTGGGGGTGACCGCCTTGCCTTCTTCGATCGGCCGGAAGCAATATGAGCAATGAGTGCCCTTGCCTTCCAAGTCAGCGTCAAGTGCGACGACAGCCGGGTTTTCCTACAGTTCATCTTCTCAGCAAACTCTCTCATGATGGTGAAACGCCTCATTACCGTATAGATTACATCTCCAGGTTCAAAGTCCTTCTCCGCCACCAGGATCTTCTTCGCAGCCTGGTTAGCCTGCGGAGGTCCGGTCTGAACAGTGACATTCATCCTCCTTGGCGGGAAGTGATCATAGTAACCTATCCGTGACGACGCCAGCCAGTGAACTCAGCTAACGTGCTTCAATCTCGATGCCAGAGCTCACCTTCAATACGAGCTGCTGCCTGCGCACAGAGAAAGAGAAGGGAGAGAAAGCGTATATTAGGATCTGTTGATTGCAGAGCACAAAGAGAGCAGAGGCGATGGAATAGCGTGGCGGGGCATTATAAACTGGTGCTATCGATAGGCTCGAGCTCAAGGGCCAGCTTGGCTGCCCGGGTCTGTGAGTCTATCCCACTCTTGAGACGACGTCTCCGATGGCGGACCTGTCCTTGTCGGGCTCGTCTCCTCGTCCCCAGAACCCTCACGTTGTTTCTCCGAGGAAGGAGCACTACTCACTTCCGCATTGACCAATTCCATGAAGAGCTGGAAGAAGTCTGTGAGTACGATGCGGAGGCCCATATCTCTCCGATACACACCTTGAAGATGGGGGGTGGCACGGTAGACTGGATCATCATGATGAACTCAACGGGCGAGGGGTACACGCGCAGAGCACGAAAGAAGGCCGCAGCCGCGGGCAGGTAAAAAGCAGGGCCTGGTGTGGTTTGAGCGTAATTCTTGGACATATGATGCGCAAATACTCACCCTGCTGAGCCATTTGCTCACCAAGCTGCACCTGCATGACGAAGTACTGCTCCTTGTCATCCGGGGTAGCCGGGAGCTCCTCTCCCTGGATTTTGAGGATAGTCGCTTTAATCTCAGCAGAATTAGCGGACTCGGCCTGAGCCTGAGCCTGAGCCTGATTGGCCTGCTTTTTTGTCACCTTCTTCTTCTCTTTCCCTGTGAGAAACATGGTCAATATCAAAACGCGTAGACAAAGGCGGAACGCTGTCCACATACGCAATTTCTTGCGGAATTCGGTATCATTTCGCCTCTTGTAGTCAAAGTATACGGCGTAGGCAACAAGGCCACCAAGCACGGTGACCGCCGCGACGGTGAAGATCGTAGACGTCCGGGAGGAGGACATGGTCGTCGGTGAAGAGGAGAATTGTGCCAGCCTTTCCACTTTCGCCAGTGCCGGAGAAGTCCGAGGCTATTGAACACGTGCAGCTATGCGCGTCGGCGTCACTGATGGGCGCTTATGTTCGACTGCGGGGAACTCGCAGCTGAGTTGTGACGACTCACGCTCTCACTGCGGACTGCGAAGCCGTCTACTTAAACCACCGGCCGCGACTGCAGATTGTGTAGCCCCATCCACTAACTGTTTGTCTTTCTATCATAGAGTCTGCTGCCATGAGTACCAAAGACCTTGAGGACGCCTTCATCAAGGTCACCTTCGAAGAAGACAACGGCTCTGAGCATCAGTTCAATGTAGCCGATCCTTTCTACGACCCCTGGGTGGACAAGGGTGTGCATGCTTTGACTGTGGTCATCCAACTGGTCGGTTGACCTACCATTCCATCAGCATCTGGGACGTTCTCCGACCCGGCTCAATACGGGTTCGTTCTCTCAGTCAACAAACGGCTTTGCCTCCCTCTCACCTACCAGTCACCAGTGCGAGGCAGCTTCGCAAGCTATACCCGGACTATTCTATCGTCGCTGCGTATGATGGGAACATCAACATTCTGGGCTATCCCGGAGCCATCGCGCAGCCGCTTTCTCCCTCCGAAATCATCTCCAAAGTGTATTTCGTACCGTTGGCTAGACGCCTTTCCAGAGTTCCGGGCGTTCTGGTTGACGATATCTCCTTCGGAGGGTTCAACCTTGCGTGGGACGTATGTCCATCCCGTCCATTGCAGTTGGTTCAGAGGCGCTGACTCTTCGAGCAGAAACACGACTTCCTCCTATATGTCATCAAGGTACCTCAGCGCGGGTGCGAGCTGTAGAAATCATTACTTATCCTTCGCCCGTAGTTTCCCTATGGTTTCAGCCAAATGACTGTTCACTATATCCTGCACAAGGGCGCAAAAGATCTTTCTCGGGCGTTTCTCGTGGCCGCAGGAGCATGGAGTGATCAACTGCACGAGGAAGTTCTCGTCTTCGACGGGGGTTTCTGGCAGAAGAGCCATGGGTTGTGGCTCGAGGTCCAGAAGGCTAACTGGGAGGACGTCATCCTCAAGGACCAATTCAAGACTGCATTGAAGAAAGATATATACGGCTTCTTCGATTCAGAGGAGCTCTACAAGTCCCTTGCCATCCCTTGGAAGGTATGCGTGTCAAAGTACGCTTGTGGTTTCCGTTCTGATACTGCCTCTACAGCGTGGCTTGATTATGTATGGCCCTCCTGGCACGTAGTGGTCTATCTCTCATGGCACGAGCACGTATACTGACACGCACGGAAGGCAATGGCAAGACTATCAGCATGAAGGCGGTGATGAAGGATTGCGACACGCGTGGCTACGCGCCGCTGTACGTGAAAACCTTCCGTTCTTGGCGCGGTGAAGAAGCCTCGATGGCAGAAGTATTCACGAAGGCCAGGCAAATGGCGCCTTGTGTCTTGATCCTTGAGGACCTTGACGCCCTCATAAATGACGCCAACCGGTCGTTCTTCTTGAACCAACTCGATGGGCTGGAGGGAAACGATGGCATACTCATTATCGGCTCGACTAACCACTTCGACCGGCTGGATCCCGCACTCAACAATCGCCCGAGCCGGTTTGACCGCAAGTAGTGCGTGGTCCATCTTATGCATTGTCAAAGACCGATTCTGACGTAGAAGCAGCTTGTTCGACGATCCTGACGAGGATGAGCGTACACTCTACGTGAAGTACTGGCAGAACAAGCTGAAGAGCAACAAGAACATAGAATTTCCTGACAGCCTCGTGCAAGAGGTCGCGTCGAAAACGGATGGCTTCAGCTTTGCATACCTCAAGGAAGCATTGTAAGTTACGTCATTCGCTGTTCAAATCCCTGCGTCACAGCATCTCGAGGCTGACGGCTTTGCTTAAGCGTCTCCTCTTTGGTCCTATTGGCTGGCTGGGACGGCGACGACAAGCCGAAGTTCAGTAAAATTCTTCTCGCCGAGGTGAAGGCGCTCCACGATCAGCTTGACAAGGACAAGGGCAAAGACGCCACGAGGTCCTCGTACGGCCTGTCGGTCCCCATCTCCGCCCGAGGCTCACACGGTGCCGCAGTTCAGGGCAATGCTGGTGCCCGCTTGCCGCTGGTTGACGTGCGAGACATTGGTCGGACGCGTACAGTCGACACCCTCTCAACCCATACCTATCGGGAAAACCCAATTTTTATGGAGTATCGGAGGTTATGGGCTATGGGAGACTCAGGTATATAAGCGCCCGTCCGCGCGCT
Source organism: Trametes cinnabarina (assembly GCA_000765035.1). NCBI lineage: Eukaryota > Fungi > Basidiomycota > Agaricomycetes > Polyporales > Polyporaceae > Trametes > Trametes cinnabarina. Next base: position 446,524 of record CCBP010000100.1, read on the forward strand.
CTACCCAGTGTCCATAAGCGCCGGCACTTGTTACCACACTCAAGCTGACACGCATGTCATCTCTCAACCGGCTTTCAGCCAGAGGGCATCCTGAACGTAGCAATAGTTACCAGGTCAATATAGGGTCATGTAAAGCGTGAACTTTGCTACCAGTGACCCTGCTTTCCCCCTTGAGTAGGTGCTCCCTATGGGTTTCAACCCGTCCATAGCCTATGGGTTATGGGTTACCAGAGGATTATGGGTTTTGCCCCCTTTCCCAACTCGGGGAGGCCGAAATTCTATGGGTTATCTGGGTTTATGGATTATGGAAGGTATGGGTTAAGAGGGTGTCGACTGGGACACGAGTGGCTCCGGTCCCGGCAGAAGGATGCCAGGCGCCATGCCGGAGCCGCAACGGGATGGAATCACCGGAAGACGGGATGTCCGCGCCATGGCCTCCGCCGCCGCTGCGTTGGGGCGCACTTTCATTTCCTAGGTGCGACCAGCTGATGGAGGATTACTCGGCAATATTTTGGACGGACGGACGGATGGATGGATGGATGGATGGATGGATGGAAGTGTATGTAAGACAATCGCGTGCTCTTGTGTCTTGACTAGCTTTGCAAATCACAGCTCTCTTGCAACGTCGCCTCTGGCGCGCGGCAAAGGCTGGCAAAGGTGGAACTTGAAGCTTGAGGATCGGCAGTGTAGCAGCAGATCCATTGATGTGCTCCATTCCTCCCTCCGGCGTCGCTGGATGTGTTTACAATTATGCTCAGCCATATGGCACTCCCACGGCCTCTTCATCATTCTTTCCGGGAGTTTGTCATGTAATAACAGTCCCGACCTCTGCTCTATCGGCTTCCAATCGAAAAGCAAGGGCTAAACTTGGCGAACACGGCGAACATACATAGAGCGTCTACTCCCGGGCTACGGCCGCGGTCCGCCGCGGCCTGATATGGTCGCTACTAAGGGCGTGCCTTACTGATTTGGGGCTGATTTGGATGAAATGGGCGGCAATAGGGTCGGCTTCTCAAGGTTTTGACCGGCGCGTTGGTACATTTGCTTCGGGAGATGCAAATGATGACCACATCCACTTCGCGCCTCACTCTGCAGGTACGTCGGCACAAACACTCTGGTCCTATATTTCACCGACTTGAAAACAGGCAGGAGAGTCCATCGTGTGCCCCGTTCATTGCTGTGCCGATCAAACTGAATCTAGTATCAAAAGTACTCCTCTGGTTGCCTGTTGCTGGGGCGCCGAAAGGACGACAGTACAAGTCCAGCGACCTGGTACCGCTCATCTGTCATCTGGCCCGCGCTGTTGCCTTGCTGTACCGAGCCCTCGGAATGGACGAGCACATGCCCGTCTCGAACCAGCCCGGAGAGCGGCGTTGTATGCCCGGCGCTCTCGGGCCTCGATCATCAAGCATTGCCCCTGCGTTAAATATCCAACTGGTCGTGGCGAGGGCGGATAAAGTCGATCGTGCCCCGCTCTGTCCGCCCCCACCTCTACCGCTTTCGCGTTCGTCGCGCGCCGTTCTTTACCTTTCCGACGCCTGTCATGGCACACTCTACTAGATTTTCGCGGCCTTGCGCCGCGCTCGTGCACCTGCTTTGCTTTGCTTTGCCGCTTGTCACACAGACCGCGCTCGCTGCGGTTGCGATATCCTCTCCCTCCAGTCCGCCTGCCGCTAATGCGAATGTCGTTTACTCCAACTTCTTGGGCATCTCCCTAGAGCTATCATTCATCAACTACTACTTTGGCAACTCTACCGATCAGATACCCCAGCCTGTCATCAAGTACCTCTCTGCTCTCCAGTCGCGCGCTTCTGGACAGCCTGTCCGCCTGCGGTTGGGCGGCAACTCTATGGACAGCTCTACCTATGTCCCGAGCCAACAGGAGATCATCCAGTTCACCAATCCTAACGCCAACTTCAATGACCAGCCGGTGAACTATGGCCCTCAGCTCTTTGATGTCATGAAGGGCGTCAGTTCCGCTGTCGGTGGAGCACAATACCTCATTGGTATGCAGCAGATGCGTTCGCGTACGACATCGACAGTTTGACTGACGTCCATGGATCTAGGTCTGAGTCTTCGCACTCCCAACAGCACGAATATACCCCTTTTAGCCGGTGATGCTTCGAAAGCGCTCGGTGACGACTTGGACGCCCTGCTTTTGGGAAATGTAGGCACTTAGTCTGTTGACGAGCTCGCATGCGCCTAAGAGTACACCAGGAACCGGACTTATATACGTCTCATGGAGACCGGCCAGGGATGGCCAACTATTCCGTATATGACTACATCGGGGTAGGTCACTCTGCACATTTGTACGACTCGTCAATCTAAGGTGCTTCGACATAGGACTATTGGACAGTGTTTGGCAACTTGCAGCACACCCCGCAGGGCGATATACTATCCCAGGACAAGATTGCTGGACCGACGATTTGTTGCGCCTGGGTAAGTACTAGCCCACAACCGGTGACGAAGCCTGCTCATCGAATGCATCGAATGCACGACAGGACTTAGCCAGCGTGATACAGTCGGGATGGCTCGACAAGTTCGCCGATCGTCTGAAGTACATCACGTTGCAGCACTACCCGCAGAACAACTGCCAGGGCAAACCGCAATATGGCCTCAACTACTACACCGCTCACGCAAACGCCGTCTCACTGGCGCGATGGCAACAGCATGGGCTGGAGCTCATTGCGGCCAGTCCTAACCGCAAGCCTATCCTTATGGACGAGTTCAACAGCGCCTCATGCGGTGGCGTTGATGGTATCTCCAACACGTTTGCAGCCTCACTCTGGACTGCGGACTACGCTTTGCAAATGGCGAGTGTCGGCTATGCTGGCGCGTACCTCCATACGCGTGAGCGTGGTATCACGTACAATCTGTTCGACCCCCCTGATGCGGTCGCGGGCGGAGCGGGCGCATGGACGACCAACCCTAGCTTCTACGGCATGCTGCCTGTCGCTGAGGCCCTGAGCTCCGCCAACGGCAGCCGCGTCGTCGACCTCAACGTCCAGAACTCCATGTCGGACAAGTCCGCCACCGTCGCCGGGTACGCTAT
>CCBP010000100.1:449702-461327 GCA_000765035.1 Trametes cinnabarina
CCGCTACCTGACGGCCCCGTCTGTGAGCGAGAAGACGAACATTGCCTGGGGCGGCAAGACTTACGCCGGGGTTGGGGACGCTACCCCCGTCGACGCGACGTTCTCCAGTAGCCTACCGGACAAGACTTTGTCTTGCTCTGGGGGATGCACGATACAGATTCCGGGACCGGGTCTCGCCGTCGTCTTCCTCGGCCAGACGTTTGATTTCTCAAACTCGTCGTCCTCGTCCAACACTACCAGCAGTAGCAGTCCCTCCGCCCCTGCGTCCAGCAACCCTTCAAACCGTTCCGGCTCCGGGGCTTCGCGTTTCAGTGTCACAGGTCTGAGACTGCTCAGCGCACTCTGCGTATTTGCTATCGCGCTTGCGCTATGACATCCACATATCATCGGACGATTTATTGTTAACACTGGGATAAAGGGTTGCTTTGTTGTAGTTTGAGCTGTTGTGCTGATGGGGGTGATTGTGATGGCGACTCGGCGGATATCGATCTTTGGACCATGGACCTACGTCGCTGCTGCCTTGTACAGTAAGTATCAAAATGCTGTATTGCTCATCGCAAGTTGATCATCAGACAACGAGACATTAAAACATATAGATCATGCGCATCGGCATGCTCTATGAAAAGTCTCTCGCTTCATAGACCACCAACAATCCGAGCTCTGAAATTCCAGGGAGGAACTTGGGTAAGCTCGGTTCGTATGTCAAGTATCGCTACTGTCGCGGCGGGCAATTCGTCTCGTGTGTCAACGGCGCCGCTCGGTAAGAGGGTGAAGTTGAAAGCGCCTTCGCGCATGACGGGGAATCTAAACGTGTCAGAGAGAATTGCATCCACCAGGTCCCACGGGAGGTGACGCAACTGCGCCAGCTTTGATAAGGACAGGGTGACGTTGACCGTCTCCAGGCACCGTGAGAGAGCCTCTGCTTAATAAAGCGGAACGCAGTGCAATTTCGGCCTCACTTCGGTAGGCGTGAAGCGATCCGATCGCAATTAGTGGACCGCCAGGTGACGAAGGCACGGGCTCGAAGGGATCAGTGTGGGCGTTTCTGACCCGACACTACATCATCGCGTGTCAGTAAGTATGGAAACAATTCTATGCCTGACGGCACACTGCAAGATTTCGAGCCCTTCAGAACAGTCGATCGCAATGGTACAAAGGGCGAGAAGTGAATAGGCGTCACATTGCAGATGCGAGTTTTTCTTCTCAACGTAACGTTTACTCCCTCAGGGTGATGACTGGATGTCAGTAACAACCTGTGGCACAGCGCCATGACGATCGCACCTTCACAACCTCGGTCGTGCAATGCCTGCTCGATGAGATTGACGCAGATCCACCTCTCTTGATAAAAGTAGAGCGAGGTGAGAATGGACAGCATGCATGTCAATACGGAGAATTCGTGACAGGTAATAAATGTGACATTAGAGAGACAAAAGATTTGCCATGAGTCGCCACAGGATGTGAGCGGATCACGCAGACTGAGTTATGGAAGGAGCCCTGAGCGCATACGTACATAATTTACAGTAGCAGGTACAGCACCGGCGCTGGATGAGGACAAGATGGAAAAGAGAGCGCTTACCGCTTACCGGTACTTACCGTTACCCCGCTCACGTCCGGGGATGATCGAGATTAATGTAGGATTCGCACGCGGGTCCGAGCTCGCAGCAACAACATTAACCTGTCGGCCTCCGAGGTCTCTCACAACGCCCGAATTGCACCACGCCCAGAGGAACTTCCCGCGCGGCTCCAACGACACCAGAGTCCGCAGTAGACAAGGAATGGAACGCGAGGTAACTTCCTGGCCAACTAGGCCAATCTCTGCCGCTAAGACGCGCTCGGGAGCAATTTCGACGGGTCGCTTGACCTTGTCCACGATCTCGTGGGTACAGATGCCCCAGAATCATATGCACCCGTTGTTTTGTCACGGGAAGCCAATCATCTTCATTAAAACTCGAACCCGTCCCTCCCCAACTACACCCTCGGCCCCGTCGTCGTTTCGTCACCGGCCACGATGAAGTCTCTCCCGCCTGGGATACCCTTCCTCATCAGCCACCTCCTGCTGGTGAGCGCGCCTCCCTTCGCAGTCTACTTAGTCTGTAGAACGCTCCGCGCTCGTGATATCATCCTCCCAACCTGGTTCTGGATTATCGCAGCGGCCCTGAGCGGACCCTTATTCTATGCCATACATGTGTCGAACAAGTACAGGCATTTCCGTCGGCGGGCTGCTGCCCTCGGAGCCACTCTACCACCAGATCTGGTGGGCAAAGAGTTCGGGAACATGGATGTCCTACGTGGCATCATAGAAGCCTTTACTCATGGTTATCCTTGTGAGCGTGGGGCACGACCCGATCTACATCTGTGCAGCGCCGCAGTCGCTAACTTGGCACACTAAGCGGATATGTTCTCTCTCGGAGGAGAGATGTGCGGCCCCCTGTTCCAATACAAAATATTTTGGGACGTTGCCTATGCTACGACTGATCCGAATGTGGTCAAGGTGCGCCCATTGCAGCTTCATTGTACTTAGGAGTTAGCGCGCTCATCGCAGACTGTTGACGCCAACAGACCATCTTAGCTACTGAATTCGCCAACTATGAGAAAGGTCTGGTCTGTTCCGTCGAGGAAAAGCTCCTCCTTGCTGATGCGAATCTATCTTCTCTTGTGGTAGGCGCAATGTTTCATTCTTACACAGATTCTCTCTTTGGCACAGGCGTGTTCAATGCAGATGGTGGGTTGTTCCATTAGCCATATCCATTGGTCACGGAACTGACTGAAACATATAGGCGAGCTATGGAAGTAAGAGTCTTGTGGGATACTACTTTACCATGCAAGCGGAGTGCTGAATGTTCGATGGCGCTCAGATTTCATCGTTCGATGTCTCGCCCGTTTTTCAGCAAGGAGCGGATCAGCCACTTCGAACTGTTCGATCGGCACGCTGGTGAGTCCGTCGGTGAAATCCGGCTTCGTCAAATTTTGACAGACCCTTGTCAGAAACTGCAATTAACAAGATAAAGGAGCGTGTGCGGTCCAACGTTGCGTTTGACTTTCAGGTAGGCTGAAACCAGTACTATACTGCACAACCTCCGACACCTTCTGTTCCCAGGATCTCGTCTCCAGGTTTACACTCGATTCTGCCACGGAGTTCCTCTTCGGCTCCTGTGTTCACAGTTTGAATTCTGCGCTGCCTTATCCGCATGGCATGTCTCCCTTCTCCTCGGAGGCCGAGAAATCTCCGTCTGAGCGGTTCGCCCATGCGTTCGGTATGGCACAACGTATCGTGTCCGAACGTCCCCGCCTGGGCTGGGTGTGGCCTCTGAAGGAGATCCTTAAGACCTCTACGGATGAGCATATGGCTGTTGTCGACGCGTTCATAGAGCCCATCCTCCAGGAAGCACTGCGTAAGAAGGAGGAGCGCGTCAAGCATCAGAATGACCTCGACGAGAAGGAGAGTCAGGACGAGGAGACGCTCTTGGACCATCTTGTCAAGCAGACCTCAGGTGACTACTCTGATCGCGGAGCGCAGCGATATCTTGCGCTAACATTTTGAATAGATCGTGCCATTCTCCACGACGAGGGGGGACGATGGAGCAGGTGGATCCGTCGTCACACCTATCGCGTATGCGATTAGGGAGAGCCTTCGGGTTCGAACTCCCCCAACCCCCGAGTCGTGACTTTCATGACCGGGTTTTCTCCCCGCTGAGGCGCCCGCGGCGTGTCGCATGACCTCCGGTTCTCGGAGGAGTACAGCGTTAACTCGGCTAATCCCTACCACCCCCGTCGGCCAAGGGTTCTCGCCGGCAGTACGGAGATCCCGGCCCGAAACATGTAGGGCCACTTGAAAAAGGAAGTTTGGTTAGGGGGTACCTGTGTAGGGCGGGTCGTCGGGACAAAACGGGCGCTGATGGACTTAGTTTGGGGTGGACCCTTGCTAGACTAGGCGCTTGGTCCTCACTGGACGTAAATATGCTTAGTATAAAAATGGAATCCTCCTCCTCTCCACGACGAAACTTTGAACATCCTACTTGCTGGCAGAGATACTGTGAGTACACTCAGGACTCGACGATCGATTTACTCACATCCCTCGAACAGACGGCCGCTGCGCTGACCTTCGGTGTCTACTTACTGAGTCAACACCCCGCCGTTCTCAAACGTCTGCGTGACGAGATTATCGAGCATGTCGGCCCTACCCGCAGGCCGACGTACGAAGACATCCGTGATATGAAGTACCTCCGCGCGTTCTTGAATGGTCAGTCGCATACAGCTTCCATCCATTGACTCATCTCACCTCCTTTGTAGAAACCCTCAGACTTTATCCTCCTGTGTAAGTTACCTCCCACCCCCTTCGAACCTGTGCCGTTTGTGCTCACGAAACACATGACCCAGGCCGTTCAACATTAGGTTCTCGATCAAAGAAGGTACCCTGCCAAACCCAGATCCTCAAGGACTGCCCGTCTACATCCCTCCTAAGACTGCGTATGTTGGTCATACTAGCAAGTGATGATTCTCTTGTTTATGTAGTGTGCTGCAGGATCGCCTACTCTGTCTTCAACATGCATCGTGACCCGAAGTTCTGGGGTCCGACAGGTACGTTACTGCGGTGTCAGTGCTAGCGAAGAAGGACTGACCGTAGGCGCAGCTGAGGAGTTCGATCCCGACCGCTTCTTGGATGATCGCGTGGGCAAGTACCTCGTCCCGAACCCCTTCATCTTCCTGCCGTTCAATGCGGGCCCCCGCATCTGCCTTGGACAACAAGTGCGCTTTAAGCCTTCCTGTCCATCCTTGACCATGCTCACGCTGACGCCACCGCTGCAAGTTCGCATACAACGAGATGTCGTTCTTCCTCATCCGGCTGCTCCAGAGCTTCTCGTCGGTTTCCCTGGACCTGACGGCGCAGCCACCGGATTCTCTTCCGCCGGCGGAGTGGAAGGAGGCGCCCGGTCGCAAGGGTAAAGAACAGATCTTCCCGAAGTCGCATCTCACCCTCTACGCGAACGTAAGTCTCCCTTGTGTGTCAGCTTTGATGTTTGGCTGATGCGGAACGACGTCGCAGGGTGGTCTGTGGGTCAAGATGGAGGAGGCAGACGCCGTATGAACTTGGTGCAGTGCTTGAAGAAGCTCACAGAGAATAAACTTTGTTCGTGATCTTGATGATTTGTTTGTGTCTCTTTCTACCTGAGAATCAATGAGAATACTGTAACATACGAAAATCTGGCTTGACTCCTTGGATGCTGATTAGCTTACCATTGTCTCTGAATGTATCACATTTTTAAAACCCGGAATATCTCACTGCACCAGTATCTCAGCGCATTGGCCTATTTACGACACCAAGGAGGACGTGGACTATTCTCTGATGGTCAGTACGACTGCAGTATGGGTGTAGCCACATATGAGCGGGAGAGTGTCAGGCTCTGAGAGCACACTCGGAGCGCCCGTTGCGGTCCTATGGGCGCGGAGATCCGCCGCAAGATCTGCGATCGATGCAAGTCGAGCGAGCGCACCGTGACTCTTTCATTCGCCAAAGGATAGCCTCAGCCTGCCCGCGATAACGACTACCACTCTCTAGTCTGCTTCACACCAAACCTACACCTCCTCTCGCTATCCCGTCAGAGGTCCAAGCAATAGAAGGATATGGCGCCGAAAGCAGACGCCCCGGAAACCGCAGAGCTCATTGAGCTCTTCAAGAAGATCGGGCTCGCCCAGAACAAGGCTGCAGAGGCGGCGAAGAGCCCCAAGAGCGCGACAACGCTGCGAAGCATAATTGAGTTTCATGACCTAATTAACAAGAACGTCGACGAAAAGCAGGCTGTGCTGCTCGCGGCGCTCGCTGTTCAGGGAAGCAAGCTTGGAGAGGCCGAGAGGAGTTACGCTGTGTACGCGATCTTGGATGGAAGGCTAAAGACGACTGATCAGGTATCCGGTACGATCTTTACCTTGCCAGTACGATACGCTGAGAGATTGACGTTTGTGCATGATGCAGAGGCTGCAAAGTACCTCGATAGCCACCCAGTTCCCGTTGACGAAGCCGACTTCAACAGGAGCTGTGGCGTTGGTATGATATTCCTCTCTTATCATTGTGTCCTTCTCGTAACATATATATACACCTCACAGGCTTCAGCATCACACCTGAGGAGCTCGTGAATCGTGTCAGGGAGTACATCTCCTCAAGTTCGTTCACGGGGTGGAGCAACCTCGGTACAGCAATCGGTGGTCTTAAGGGAACCGACCTGCGCTGGGCGAACCCTCTGGAGCTTAAGAACGCGGTGGAGAATGTTTTCACCGAGCGTTTTGGCGCGAAGGAGGCCGCAAAACCCAAGGGCAAGGTGGGATCTCCCTTGATAGGTGGTCTTTTAGTAGACTGTATATTGATGTAATATGCAGGAGCCCAAGAAGGAGACGACTGCAAAACCCGCTGCTCAGGCGGAACCCGCCACCGCATCTTCCTCGCGCTCTGTTTTCTCGGAGGGCTTCCTCGGTCACCTTCACAAAGTGGGTGAGAACCCCCAAATTCACCCTCATCTAAGGGAGCAACATCTCGCTGCGACAAAGGGCCTCGTACACACGCGATTCCCACCCGAACCTAACGGGTTCCTGCATATCGGTCACTCTAAGGCGATCTTTGTCAACTTCGGTTATGCTGCGTACCACCATGGACACTGCTACCTGCGATTTGACGACACGAATCCTGAGGCGGAAGAGGGTCGGTACTTTGAGAGCATCCTCGAGACTGTGCGGTGGCTTGGTTATGAGCCATGGAAGATCACGTATTCTAGCGATTACTTCGATCGCCTCTACGAATTGGCAGTAGAGCTCATCCGTCGAGATAAGGGCTATGTCTGCCATTGTACCGGTGAGTGGCCCCTGCTGCAAGATACAAGCGATCATGTGCTAATCGCACTCGACAGCGGAGGAGATTTTCGCCAACAGGGGAGGTGAGGAGCGTGGACCCCGCAAAGCGTGCGTGCACCGGAACAGACCTGTCGAGGAGTCTCTTGCCGAGTTCGAAAAGATGAAGAACGGCTTCTACCAGCCCGGTCAAGCTATCTTGCGAATGAAGCAGGACCTTGAGTCCGGCAATACAATGATGTGGGATCTGGTCGCTTATCGTGTCCTTAACTCTCCACACCATCGGACAGGGACGAAATGGCGAATTTATCCCACATACGACTTCACGCACTGTCTGTGCGATAGCTTCGAGAATATCACGTCCGTACACTATCATTGAAGCCTGGTGTCCATGACCATCTGACCCTTTTATGCAGCCATTCTCTCTGCACGACCGAATTCATTGCCTCTAGGGAATCCTACGAATGGCTATGCGATGCGCTCGAGGTGTACAAACCCCGTCAGTCTGAGTATGGCCGACTCAACCTCACGGGGACGATTATGTCGAAGCGGAAGATCCTCCAGCTCGTTAAGGAGGGTTACGTCCGTGACTGGGATGACCCGCGCCTCTACACCCTCATCGCTCTCCGCCGACGTGGTGTTCCACCTGGTGCTATCATCTCGTTCGTTAGCTCTCTTGGCGTCTCGACTGCCGCGTCGAACATCCAAGCGGTGCGCTTCGAGCAGGCAATCAGGCAATACCTTGAAGGCGCCGTCCCGCGTCTCCTCATGGTCCTCCGCCCCTTGAAGGTCACCATCGAGAATCTGCCCGAAGACTTCTTGCTCTGGCTGGAGAAGCCTCTCCATCCTAAAGCTCCCGAGCTTGGATCGTCCAAAGTGCCTTTGACTCGGACGATCTACATCGACGAGGACGACTTCCGGCTGGAGGACTCCAAGGACTACTTCCGCCTCGCCCCCGGCAAGAGCGTCGGTCTCTTCCAGGGACCGTGGCCCATCGCCTACGTCTCGCACAAGGTCGACCCTGCCACCGGCAAGGTCACCGAGATTATCTGCCGCGCGGAGAACGAGGGCGCGCCCAAAAAGCCCAAGGCGTTCATCCAGTGGGTCGCTGAGCACCGCCCGTCCGGGAGCCCGGTCGTCGTGGACGAGACGCGCATCTTCCACCAGCTGTTCAAGAGCGAGAACCCGTCCGTGGCCGTGCCCGACTTCAAGGCGGACATCAACCCAGACTCGCTCGAGATCGTGAGGGGCGCGATGGTCGAGGTCGGGTTCTGGCGCCTTGCGAAGAAGGCGTACAAGGACGCGAAAGCGGAGAGTAAGAAGCGCACGGACGCCGCTCTCAAGGCTACTGCGGAGGCGAGCGGCCCTGTCATCGAGGGTGCGCCGACACATGACCACGACGACACGCCGAAGGCCTCCAGCGAGCAGCTTGTGGGCATGGAGTGCATACGCTTCCAAGGTCTGCGCGTGGCATACTTCGCTGTCGACAAGGACTCGAAGCTCGCTTGCCTCGAGGAGCCTGATGACGTGGAGCCTGGCCGCCGCGAAGGCGACTACCTCGTACTCAACCGCATCGTGAGCTTGAAGGAGGATTCGGGCAAGTCGACGGTGTAGCAAACGACATATAGCAAAGCAGTCTGTCAATGCTGTACGCGCCATGTATAGAAGTCGAGCAAATGTATCAAGACCGCGAGCCACGGTTGCAGTATCGCCTTCAGCCGATGCCAGTCATGATACTGTACAAGTATATTTTGACATCCGGCGACGGTGCATATGTACCCTCAAGACACAAGATACCATCTCAAGTCTCCCTATCAGCCTCTATCATTTTGACCCACAGGCCGCCCTGTAGAGAGCAACAATGAGTTGGCAGCTCGTGATAATACGCATAGATGCTCACATGCACGTAGATGGTGAGGTGGCACTTCGGCACCACCTTCTCGAGGCCCTTGCGGCCCTCCGCACCCGCCCACTCGGGCGGCGGTCGCGCATCGGGGGGTTGAGCCGCCAAGTCCAGTTCCATCCCCGAGAAGTTCTGTGCTAAGCGGATGAGGAAGAACGACATCTCGTTGTACGCGAACTGCGTTGATCCTGATCAGCGTGGGGACCGCGCGTTCTATGCGCTGGTCCGAGACCGACCTGTTGTCCTAGACAGATGCGAGGGCCCGCGTTGAACGGAGCGAAGATGGACGGGTTGACGGCAAAGTACTTGCCGAGTCGCTCGTCCAGCCACCTATCTGGGTCAAAACACAGGGCTGTCGAAAAAGGAGCCGATCACTGATGAGATGCCTGCGAGGTCTGCCGGCACCATGGGCTCACCGTCGGGGCCCCAATAATCCTTGCAGCGATGCATCATCAACACCGAGAAGGCTATGCTGCAGCCGAATGAGAGGGTGATTCATGGGACCTTTGCGAGCACTCACCCTGTACCCTTTGGGATGAAAACATTGGGGCCCCTGGGATCAGAGTTCGGGAGCGTGGTATCACGGTTCGCAACTCTGGAAGCAACGTTGAACATGGCGCCTTTCGCAACCAAGGGCTGCTGTGCGCACCTGAAATTGTAAGGTCTGATCGACTCCTATATCATCAGTACACTTGTTCGTATGGATAGGCTGATGTGTACCCACACAGGCGCATAGAGCCGCAAGGTCTCTGCAAGTCAACGATGTTAGGGATGCCGGCAGTAAGTCGCTCGTGACCTACCATTGATGACCGCTCGGAGGTACTTCATATTCCTGATATCGTCAAAAGTAGGACTACGCTGCGAACCAACCGTTCCAAGAACTTCCGCCCGTAGCTGCTCGAACACGTGGGGGTTCAAGCACATCATGTAGATGGCGAAGGTGAGTGTAGCTGCAGTCTGTCATGGCGAACTAAGACCTTCCTGCATGTTTACGGGGCGTAGTCTTGCTCACCGTATCCTTTCCAGCGATTAGTATGTTCACGGTCTCGTCATGAAGGACTACAGGATCTGAATGTGCAATTATGGTTGACCATCGATCCTGACGGGGCGACTACAACGACGAACCGTCGGTGATCTTGACAAGGTGGTCAAGCAGGGTTCTGTGATCCTCGGCCTCTTCGGAACCGACAGCGCCGTTCTTCACCTGCGCTCTCGCGGCTCTGTTCTTCGCGACGGCTTCGTCTATGATGGGCTGCAAGAACGCATCTACCACGCGCATGGGCCCCGCAGACTTGTCTCCCAAAAGTTCCAAGAGTGGCCATACTCTGGCGGCTCGAGGGCGTGTAGCGATGACGCGCTGTGCCTCCGCCAATGCCTCCGCGAACTGCTCGGCGACAGTTTGCGCCTTCGTGAGCTGGGGAGCACAGGGATCATTGTATGCGTAGGGCAGAGGATCTTCTAGGCTTTGTACGCATTTGCCGAAAAGGAACTGAGTCGCGCTGTCAAGAGTAAACCGGGAGACGACATCCTGGGCAGAGGAAGTAGTCAATACAGTGCAAAGGTCATGCCAACCTCAGTGCGCGTACCTGGAAGTCGACCGCATGACCTCCTCTGAGGCGCTCCTTCATCTTCTTGATTGCAAGACCTTACAGGGTCGGTCAAAGTCCCATCACTGCACGCTGGGGGACATGCCGCCGACCGGTCGTACCTGCATGGCGATCGAACAACTCGAAGTGGGAGATTCTCTCCCTCGAGAAGTATGGCCGTGTCATCGTACGGTGGAACCTGAGTGGCATATCAGCCCTTGAAAGGCCTAAGGCAGATCAGATGGGGCTGTGACTCACCTCCACATATCACCTGAAATGAATGCATATAAACTACTTCACCGACATGGGCCATCTACAGACGCCACTTGTGGGCTCACCATCTGAGTTAAAGACCCCCGTGCCTAAGACGGAGTGCAATGCTTTCCGGAATGTCGTACCTTGAAACACATGAGCGCTATGCTTCTCCATGGGAAGAGAAATCATGTGTTGGATACCTTTCTCGAAGCTAGTGAAGTCGGTTGTAAGAATAGTCTGGGCATAGATCAGTTGCAATTCCGTTAGAGCGATTACTTGGCGCCGAGATGGTCACCTTGATCACATCAGAGTCAATGGTGAAGTAGGTTACATCCCATAGGATGGAGATCGAGCAGAGGTTCCGGAGCTCCTCCAGTCTGTCCCAGGGACCTTCGCCTATGAGACCCGTCAGCAGATGGGGCGAACTTCTGTCCGGGAAATGTACCCACCAAGGTAACCACTGCGAAAGCGCTCGAGGAAACTGGCTAGTAGATCGACGTTGCCTAACAAGTGACCATCCCAGCATGGAGGGAGAACGGCTCCTTGATTTTGGGCTCTATGGCGGACATCCCGATCACGAAGGAGGATACGACATGCATATATCGTTGGAACGCTCAGGAGGACTACCGCGAGGAGTGCAGGACCCGATGCCCTGAACGTCAAGGAGACATCTAGGAAATGCGAGGCTAGTACTGCAGCCGCCGCGGACGCGAGTGGCACAGTGAGGCCACTTGACAAGAATGACAGGCCCGAGGACATTTTCAACCCGTACGGGAAAGAGGCTCCGAGTCGGAACATGCTCAGGCTGGCCTTGCTGCAAAGCAGGCGAGTGCAATGAGATGATATTCACAACCAAGAATGAGAGAAGTACCCACCTGTTCAGTTTAAAAAGCGAGGGTGTCGTAGGCGAGTTGCTCAGATACCACTGGCAAGAGTATTAATGGCGGTCAGGCGCATGCGACAAAGCGAAGATGTATACAAGGTTCGCCATCCCGTGCCCACGGTGGGTGCAGGTGACTCCATGTCGCATGTCATGATTGACAG
>CCBP010000100.1:467728-487079 GCA_000765035.1 Trametes cinnabarina
TTACGTTATATGGCACAAGAAAGAAAGGATCAGAACGTAAGGCAGAACAACTACTTGCGCAGACAGCTGAGCAGGAAACGAGGTAACCAGAGAAACCCTCTTCGAAATCGTAAGGATCATGAAACGTGAAGTTCAGCGACGTTGAAGAAGGACCGGTAACAACCGTGAGGGATATCGTCTACACCCGCCGCTTGATGTTGGCGCTCAGCCACTCAAGACCCTCGTACAGACCATCTCCGCTCGTTGCGCATGCCGCCTACAATTCCCCCAGGTAAGCGAGTGATCAACTCCTGAGGCAAGTGCTGAGCCTGACCTGAATGTACCACGTCCGCTGCCGCAGTCCGTGAAGGCCAAGCTTGTCGGTGATCTCAGCAGCGTTCATCGCGTTGGGCAAGTCCTGCTTGTTGGCGAAGACAAGCAGGAGGGCATCACGAAGCTCATCCTCGTTCAGCATACGCTGGAGCTCCTCACGCGCCTCCGAGATACGTTCCCGATCGTTGGAGTCGACGACGAAGATGATACCCTGGGTGTTCTGGAAGTCTGTGTGACGCGCAGAACAGAGTCAGAGGCGGTACCACACGACACGTCAGACCCTGGACACGCACAATGCCTCCAGAGGGGACGAATCTTGTCCTGGCCTCCGACATCCCAAACGGTGAACGAGATGTTCTTGTACTCAACAGTCTCGACGTTGAAACCTAGGTTGCTCGCCTGTGAGCTTGTGTATGCGTCATAACGCGCGCGGACTGACCGATGGTGGGGATAGTGGTAACGATCTCGCCGAGCTTCAGCTTGTACAGGATGGTGGTTTTACCAGCGGCGTCCAGACCGACCTTCGCGAAGGGTTAGCGGGTGACGACGACGACGGCTAGCGGGGCGGACGAACCATCAATATACCTGGATAAACGTAGTCGGTCAGTGAACCAATTAAGCCGAATGTCGCGCTGGCATCGATGAACGATACTCACGCATCTCCTTCTTGCCGAAGAGGCCAGAAAGGAGCTTGGAGACAGAGAGACCCATGGCTATTGTACGAGGCAAAGACGAAGGGGAGAGACGGGGAGGACGAGGACGGGGGAGGACGTGACAGTGAAGACGGAAGACTCAGAGGACGCAGAGGAACACCGCCAACTTTCGCGCTCGTCGCCGTCCCACGCCCTGTCGTTTCAAGCTCCGCAACGTGGCGCTGCACTTCCCCTTCCGGTGATGGCTCTCATAGTAGTACAGTGGTTCGCTCGGTTTCCTTTCTACTCTTCATCACCACGAGCTTTGATTCCAGCATGCGTGTCGATTCCTTCGTTGCACTCAGACTTGATTCCGCTGCATAAAGCCAACTCGAGTACTTTGCTGACGGCGTCTCACACGCACTGCCGACCAGAGCAAGTCTGACGAGCACAGTGCCTCAAGCCCTTTTACGGCATCGAGCACCACCACTGCAGTGGGGAAAGCCTATTGCCACCTGCACATTGTCAATTGAGGCCGGTGCCATGATCTCCGGCATCACAGGGTTTCAGACACCAGTAAGTACCCAATTCTCCATTCCTACTCATGATCAACTTCGGTCATCTTGACCCACAGTCCACCCTGACAAGTGCACAGGGTTGAGAATTCCCCCGCATGGAGACGCAAATCGCACTCACGTGGACATAGAGGGTGAGATGACACTTCGGGATGACCTTCTCTTTACCCTGTTGACCCTCTGCTTTGGCCCACTCTGCTGGCGGTCGGGCGTCCGGAGTTTGGGCGGCTAGATCCAATTCCATGCTCTTGAAGTTCTGTAGCAGGCGGATGAGGAAGAAGGATATCTTATTGTATGCAAACTGCCAAAACCTAGTGTCACTACCGTCTCACCGTCAAGGTGTACAGCAGCTTACCTGCTGTCTAACGCAGATCCGAGGCCCCGCGTTGAAGGGCACGAAGATGAATACGAAGTACTTATTCAATCGTTCATCCAGCCACCTGTCCGGATCGAAGTACAAAGCTAGACAATACCTGTTTGTCCTGGACCAAAGTACTTATGTGCAATGCTGCACTCACCGTCGGGACCCCAATAGTCTTTCCTGCGGTGCATCATCCATACGGAATATGATATGCTACGGCGCTCACTGTGGTCAATTTCGGCTCCAGAGAAAAAATGCAAGAGGTACATACTACCCTGCTTGACAAGGCATGAAGACCCGAGGTTTGGTGGGATCGGGGTTGGGCAGCTTGTATCACGAGTCGCCACTCTAGAATCTGGTCAGTCCTCCTGCATTGCTGTACGCTGTACTTTCGAACGCTTGCCTGACGTTGAACGGCCTGGTGCATCATTAAGCAGGTGAATGCTAGGATGCAGCGAGACGAAGCACTCACACAGAAGGATACAGCCGCAATGTCGCTGTTTGGTCCTCATCAGCGATGGTTGCCTGACCCTGCTTACCATTGATAACCGCCCGCAGATACTTCATATTCTTGATCTCGTCAAATGTAGGCTGTCCTGTGGGACCCACATGCTCCAACACCTCTGTGCGAAGCCGCTCAAGAACGTCGGGATATAAACACAATAAGTAGACGACATATGTCATAGTAGCAGCCGTCTAAGGCGGCAGAGCGAGTCATCAATAATCACAAGGGTTCAATCGCGGGAGGAATTACATACAATATCCCTGCCAGCAATAGGGATGTTCAACGTTTCGTCGTGAAGGATGGCAGGATCTGAAGTCACGCCATCATTGGAAGTCTCGTAAGAACTCACCATGCCTTCAATATATAGTTCAGAAAACATACCGTCTGTGGCTTTAGCTAGATGCTCCAGCATGCTCTCGTTCTCGTTCTCTTCATTGTCACCAGTGGACATTTTGCCTTGAGCCTTCGCCGCCCGACTCTTCGCGACAGCTAACTCGAGGAGGGGCTGCAAGAATGCATCAACGACCTTCATATGCCTCTCGCTCTTGTCCCGCAGTATCTCGAAGGCGGGCCACGTCCAACCAAACCGTGAGGACATGCTGTGCTGCTGCAAATGCCGCCGCGAACGTGTCTGCAGCACTGGGTTCGCCAACAGTCTGTGGCTTGTTTGGGTCATTGTATGCGTAAGGCAGTTCGCTGTGCAAGCTGTTCACGCATTTGCCGAACAGAGATTCCGTGGCACTGTCGAGCGTGAAGCGAGAAATGACGTCCTGGTCGCTGCTCAGTATTCGGTTCAAGAGAAGGACCGTACCCTAAAACATGCCTGAAAATCAACAGCGTGCCCTCCCTGGAACCGCGCCCTCATCTTCCTGATAGCGTAGTCTGTGGGATGTACATGTCACGAAGTAAAGACTATGATTGAAGTCCAGATCCAGACTTACCCGAGTGCCTATCAAAGATGTCGAAGTGGGAGATCCGGTCCCGCGTGAAGTAAGGGCGGGTCATCGCTCTGTGGAACCTATGCAGCCCGTTACCATCTGATGTAAACCCAGCGCACGGTAACTTACCTCCACATCTCCCCTGTCGACCAAGCGAAGATCAGTGAGCATCCACGACAGAACAAGGTCGCTGGAGACATTACCATCGACATTGAATATCCCTGTCCCCAGCACCGAAGACATGGGATGGCGGAAGGCCTCTCCTGCGTAGAACGACACTCTGTCAGAGCAGCGAGAATGACACTAGCTAACTACGTCTGACCTTTCTCGTAGTCCTGAAAGTCGGTCGCCAAGATACTCTAGCAGTCATTGTGAGCTCTGGACTATAGCACTCTAGACTTCGGATTTGGCAACCTTACCTTCACGACTTCGGCCTCATCAGTTAGATAGAGGATGTCCCACATAATATGCACCCTATATAAGTGATTCAACTCGTCAACCTTGTCCCAAAATCCTTTCCCTAACGAGCCGCATCAGTGCCACGAAACGTGCGCATCAAAGGTTATTCACCAAGGTAGCCGTTTTCGAACCGCTCCATCACATGATAGAGTAGGTCGAAGTTGCCTGGGGCTCTTCCAACCCATCGGGGAGGAAGAACAGCGCCAAGACGCTCCGCCGCCCGTCGAAGGCGCCATTCGCGCGAGGCGATCTTCACCACGAGTGTAGCCGGAACACTCAGGACAGCAGCGATCCAAACAACAGTGGGGGAAAGCTCATCACTGAGGAAAACGTAGCCGACTCGGTGTTTCCCACAGCAACCAAGGGGCTTGAGCATCGTGATCCTACGTGCGTCGATGATGCGACCTGTCATACATGTCCAGGATCGTGAGAGAGAGAGATATCCATAGGGGCACTGCCGCTCCACTCGTGAGTGAGTGCAGCCTGGCGCAGGCTACCTGAACAGGCGCTGACCTTCGCCTCGCCGTGGCAGAACTGCGGTCATACCAGAGGTGATTGAGAGCATGCTTCACTGTACAAGAGCCTCGTCCTTGAGGCTATCTGTGTTCGCAGGCGGTAACTCTTCGAATTTTCGCATACGCCACAACGCACAAAGACATGCATTGCAGGGCCGCAGCGCATTGAAGTACAACATATACCATTACAGATCAAGCTGCGACCAATGCGTGCAATGCGTATATCTCTTTACGCACCCTGTAGTAGATATCCGAGACCGAGCCCTCCAGCTCGACGCGACCGCGGCCCGTCTTCCTCACAGCGACAGAGTCCTCAAGCGTACCGGCACTTGCACCTCTTCGAGCGGCAGCACCGCATACGAGAACACCCTCGCCGACAAGCTCGGCTAGTATGCCAACCTGCGCGAGACGCGCTTTGAGCACTGTCAGCTTGAGCTCGCCGATCATGGTGGATTGCGGCAGTGCCCGCTTCGGGCGCGAACCAAGCATGCGAGGGCGGACGGGCTGCGCGCTAGCGGTCTTCACCTGAAGGGCACTGGATGACGCAGGCTCGAGCACGGGGATCGTCGACGTGGCCAGGCTAGAGATCCGTCCAGCGACGTAGCCCACTTCGTTGTCCTCGAACTAGAGATGTGACGCAGTCAGTCTTTACTGATATTGCTCCGCTATCCAGCGCTGGGTACTCACCCGAGACATCTTGATGGAAGCAAGAAGCTCGTCGCTGAGGGAGATCGAGTAACTGTTGGTCTGCTGACCGATTTGGACAGTCTCTCCTTGAGCGGGTGCGTAAATTTCCTTGGTCATAGCTCGGATGTTCGCGCAGCTCTCAATGAGCGCATCGGTCGCTTCTTGAGGGGCATGTATGAGGATCTACGGCGATCAATGACCGGTACAAGGCACAACCTCCTTGATACTCACCATCTTTCGGGGGTTTACCTGCGGTACAATGGTTTTCACAGCACGCCCGTCATTGAGACCCTCCAGGTCCACGAAGAACAAACGACATGCGAGTTGCACTTCGACCACCGAGGTCACAAATTTAGACGGTGGCTCTCGAGGTGTTTTCTGAAACTTCGTGAGAAACTTCATCGCGGCAAGTCCGGGCGGGAATATGCACCTTGGTCTCCTCTTCTTCTTTTCGCCTTCGCGCCTCCTTCACCTCCTCGTTCTCCGCATCTTCTTCGAGCACTCTGCCCTTACGCAGCCACATACCCACGTCCAGCGTCTCTCCGTACTCGTCTACTTTCCGTCTCTTCTCGACATAGGGGAACATGCGGAAGCGCTGTGTCTGACCGTCGGCGCTCTTGAAGAACGAAGTAGCCTTGGCGACATTGCCTTTCAGGTAGATATCGAAGGATATGCGAGTGACTGCGTCGTCTGGCTCGTTGTCCAGAGCCCACTCGGACGCACCCGCTCCGTCTCCCTCGCCTCGCTTCCGTTTGTGGCCGGAACGAGAGGACGCGTTCGGACCTTCACGGGCGCGCTTGAGGTCGTCAGTCGTCTCCATCAAGTCTTCGCCCAGCGTCCGCTCGACCTCGTTCTCCTCGTCATCGGAGTCGCTGTCGCTGTCGCTGTCGGATTCGCTCTGGCCCTCGTCGGCCTCCAGCATGCGCTGCGTCCGTGCCATGGCCGCCTGCTGCGCCGCCTCTTTCTCCTTGGCCGCGCGCTCTTTAGCGAGGTACTCCTCCAGTTCAGCGCCTTGCAGCGGTACTTTCGAATGCATCTGATGGTCAAGTGTAAGCTATTCAGCCATCATAGCGAAGATAATTCATGATTTACCTCCAGTCGCAATACCCCGTCCATCATGATGTTGCTGCCAATCTTGCCTCTGTCCCATTTCGCCTCTTCCCGCTGTGCATTGTTCCACTGGTCGAAGAGGATTCTCCCAAGGGTACCGGGCTCGCTCCTTCCTGTCAGCAGTACGACGTTGTCTGGGATTTCGGCAAACTGTGCGAAAAGACTGCGCGAGGGGCCGTGAGAGAGCGTCGCCGGAACAGCGAGAATGAGCTTCGGATCTTTGGTCGAGTAGGTCTGCATCAGAGACTGTGGGTTGGGGAAGAACTCAAGATGCCTGTTTAACGACATGTAAGATAATTGTAGAAAGAGAACCTGGAACGGGTACGCATACCGGAAACGCAGCGCGAATGCGCCCAAAGCATCGTCGTTGTCGTCGTCATCACGTCTCCGTCGATCCCTACCACTATGTCGAGTGCCATCTTCACCGACATCTTCCTTGCTGATAGTGCCGCCAAGCCATTCCATCATGCTTCGGACAAAGGTCAACATCTCGCGGCCCGTGCGTGATAACAGACATATTGGGAATTTGAGACGGGAGTAATTCCAGTGTTGGTCCAGCAGTACCAACAGCTCGAGTACCCTGGTACTTGAGTCACAAGGTAGAAGCAGGGAGTTCCGAGATGTCAAAGTGGCGGTTACACAGTCTATGGTACCTGGTTAGATGAACACCGATGCCCGTAGTGCGCTACTGATTCACCTAGCAAAGCTGCATCTCTGTCCTTCCGCCGCGCCGTTGTGACATTGGCGCGCTCTGCATCTGTGATGAGGAGATCTGGTCGAGCCAAACTCTCAAAGACGCCTCCGCCGGCAGACGCTTGTCGGAAGAGCACAGTGCCGTCCAGGTGTCGCTCTCGCATATGATTCATGTCGACAGCATATATGATAGTACCAGCCGAGGGCGAGCGAATCTTCCATATCGTTCCTCCTAGCGTGTGCCCGGCATTGAAAGGAATGATGGTCAAGCCCTGACATTTCCCTGTTGGCGCTGTCAGGGATGTACATGGCAAGATATCGGCTGGAAAATACCTTGCAAGTGACATGGCTGAGAGTATCTCAGAACATTTACCGAGTCAAAGGCATCGTGGACTTCCTGAACGGTAGCCACATATTTGCGCTTGCCAGTGTGAGACGATGGAGAGGGGGAGGGGGACGGTGGTGCAGGCGAGGGTGAAGTAGTTGCTCCTGAAGGTGATCTGGAAGATTCTTGTCGAAAATTGTCAGAGGGTTCGTCAACCGGCAGCTCATCTCG
This sequence comes from Trametes cinnabarina, assembly GCA_000765035.1. Classification (NCBI taxonomy): domain Eukaryota; kingdom Fungi; phylum Basidiomycota; class Agaricomycetes; order Polyporales; family Polyporaceae; genus Trametes; species Trametes cinnabarina. Next base: position 475,072 of record CCBP010000100.1, read on the forward strand.
AAGGCCCTCTACATCCTCTGTAGCAGCGATGCGAGCCATGGCTTGTACCGGCAAAGTCGTATACGCGGGCGCAGTGAGACCCCAGCGTGCATGTGCATAGGGATATAGACCAGAGTGTGATAGATCTCCATGCGAAAGAAGCACAAGGTCGACGAAAGTCGCGCACCTGAAAACACCATCAAGTTCTGGTCGAGTGAGAATACTGAGGCGGTACGTACTCCTTCAATGCATCACAATATGTCTCCCAAGGTGGAGGTGAGTCCTCCCCTCCCTCTGCTGAGGGTTCCGGACACCAGTCAGGCGAGCCACAGTCCAGAAGAATGCGGACATCATCGACCTGCAGCAAGTACGCAAGAGGGACCGTCCGGATCGTCCGCGCTGCGCCTGACAATGGCGTGAAGGTGATCATGACCAGAAAACAAAGCCTGCTGTATACGGCGCAGATGCTAGCACATATAGACACTGACAAGACCCAGGTAGTCAGACACAGGATCTAAGCACGACCGTCGAGGATAGTAGTAGCTTGAAAGCCAAGCGGACACCGCAGTCTACGATGAGTTCTATCACGCTACTGAGAACGCGGCGGTTTGCACGTGACAATCAGCGGTTATCCCTGTTTGCATGTACTGCAACAGGGAGTGGCCTGCTGATAGGCGCCCCGGCTTGTTCCCATGCCGCACAAAGCCGAGGTGTGCCGTCCCTCCGCAACCAATCGCCCCACGTTCCTGCATGTGAGTCCCCCGGTAACCCCGACGAGAGGCACGGCGGACATCCAAGAATGTGGTGGCCAAACAATTCCGGTACATAGTCGAACAAGAACTTTACCAATGTCACGGATATGCATATGGTGTCATATCCACTGCTATTTGTTGCTTGTGGTTACATGGTACATGACTATGAAGCATACAAAGCAAATATGTGATCTGTTTTGCTGCAATAGTCGCCACATATTGCAGGACCAACATTTTGTCTGAAATACACCACATTATCATAAGCTGCACATAGTCATGAGATAAGTTAACTCTCCATTTGACTATGTACCAGATTTGTGCAGGCACAATAGTCCAGAATGCATGCTGTGAGGGATGACATGGATGTGACTTGCTGCACTCTAGAGTCTACATAAGTTACCCCCACCCCCTCCACTATGGTGGGTGCCTCCGCCTCCCAGTCCTTCCACTGAGGTGATCTATGTTGTGTCAATCCATGGTCAAAGATGTGTTTGATTGTCTTACTTCCCAATTTTGCACTGATATGACTCCCACACCCTCACACAGCAGACAAGCCCCCTTCGCAACACCGTGCCATAGCTGTGTCATAGACCTACGGTTAGTTTATCTATCAGGCTATGACACAACTATAACATGGCTATGGACTGAAAATGCATCATGTGACTGATTTTTATTTTCTTTTGGTCGGGCTATAACACCTAACACCAAGGAGGCTCTCCAGCACTGCAATCCAGGATTTTTGCGAACTCTTCGCACTTTGCACCACATTATTTCAAACCTTGAACCGGGCTCTTCACCTTCACTGTACGTGTGCGGGCAAAGCTCCCTGCCTTCTCAACAACACAAACTGGCTGTCTCAGCACGGAATTCATGTGGCACGGCAGGCAAAGCCTCCTTGGTGCTATGTGTTATAGCCCGACAAAAGGAAAACAGAAATCAGTCACGTGATGCATCTTCAGTCCATAGCCATGTTATAGTCTTGGAGTTTCTGGGTGTCGCGGGCAGACCGTGCGCAAGTCCGCGACAAGGGAGGTGCGCGCGGGCACGAGACGCCGCGTGCAACTGTCTCGTTCTTGTTATGTTTCGTTTCGTATGTTTTGTCTCTTCTTGTTTCCCTGTGTCTTGTGACAGTCTCGTACGGCCGCGCTTGTGCTCGGCCGCGTCCGTAGGTCTCGCTTCTTTTGTCTACGATATGTCTTGTCTTGGGCTCTATATAGCCACGACTGCGATTGCCCGGCCACCTCAGTCCTGCGAATACAGACTGAGGTGAGCCTTTACTGTACTACTCTTACTTGATTAGCTTACTGATTAGTGCCGTTAGATTTCGTTCTATAGGTGCATAAACTTTGTATATTAGTCCTGCAAATACAGACTGAGATTTTGTTCTATATATAGGCATGTCATAGCTGATAGTTACTGATAGTTAAACTAACGGTAGGTCTATCACACGGCTATTGCACGGTGTTGCGAAGGGGGCTTGTCCGCCGTGTGGGCTGAACATTCGCAGTGTGGGCTATACGTTCATGACCCTCTGCTCAGTATAACCCTTTGCCCAGCTCCGGAACTCGGCGAACCACTTCACCGGTGTTCTCTGATGTATTGTACAATTAGCATGCCATCCCCATGTAAAATACTCACTCTTTGCAGCAAAGCAATTCAGACGCTCTTTCCCCCCAGAAGTGAGGATCTCACAGACTCCTGCAATTGTGTACTTTGCAACTGCATTTCTCGTTGTGTTCTTACTGTGATATAGTGATCATATAGCGAACTGAGTGTCTCTTCCTGCGTGTTTTCACTGCTTACTGTCCTCGTCCTTATCACGAAGCATTCGCAAAGTCTATGAACCCTTCCTCTCACTCATCCTTTCTCTCCGCAGAGCTTCGCAGAGGGCACCCTGACCGGCCTACTATATCTCCTGATTCTCAATCCTTCCCTACCACACAGCCTCGACCTACAAAGGCTCTCGGCCGTATCTATCGCGGTTACAGGGTAGATTTTGTGTTAGGACGTGTGCCACCAGAGGGGCAGGGAGAGGGCAGCGGAATTTCAGAGGGGTTCCAAGGGAAGTCCTGAAAGCTCTGGGGACACGAGGGGTGGGGACTTCGGTGAACCTATTGACAATGCCCTGAGCGATCTCGTCTAAGTGTCCCCTATTTGCTAGAGGGCACCGACAAGGGAACGGGGGATAGCAGAGGTCCGACGGACAAGGGACGGAGTTCCGGCGTGAGGACGGAAAGGACAAGAGGATAGGTTAGGACAGAGTAAGCACAGAGTAAGTAGCGAGGTAAGCAACAAGAATCTGAACTGAGGCAAAGGCTACTACCAGCACGCCTTATATACTAAGCGGCCCTACAAGTATTGTAAGGGGTCTTGCGTCATAAACATCGGAACTCCGGTAGCACCGAGGCCCTTGACGTCACACAGCCTTGAAGGTCCGGTAGGTCCAACACCCTATGACATAAGACAAGACGAAAGGGTAAACTAATAGAGGCGGGTATGATGCCATAGTAGAAAAGTACTAGACAAACTACTAAAAGAGTAAAGAGCATAATACTGGTCGGAGTTCCGTGGAAGTTCTGGGGGAATCCCACAGGACTTCCGAGGGGAGGAGCCCATTAAGTCCCTCGAGGCATGGGGCGTGACAATTTGGTGTATCACTGTGTCAGCACTGTGTCCCCCTATTTTTGTGGGTTCTATTCACTTTTCACTCGACAGTATCTGTTACATCCTGTGCAACTCCGGACTCAACTCCGCATTTTCCGCTTTTGACCCATTAACTCCGGTCCGGACTTATTTAGCTCCGGAACTCCGGTTTCCCACGGTCCGGACTTGCCAACTCCGGACCTCTAGCTCCGCATTTTCGGACTTGTACATTTTATATTCCAGATTGCACCATTCGTTCGTGATTGCTGCACTAACAATAAGCCTATTGTCTTGACCACCTCCGTAGCCTTCTGTTATCCCCTTTTGGACTCCTTATTGTCTCCTTAACAATAAGCCCACTTACTATTCATACTCAGCTGGAATATGGTAGCTACTCAGTTCAGATACCTCGTTACTCGACACTGTCCTCCGTCATCTGTAACTCCTGCACTCCTTATCCACTTGTCTGAACTCCGGACGTACTCCTCCGTAACCCGGACCTCCTTGTCTGAACTCCGGACTTATCCCTCCTAATTCCGGACCTAACTCCGGACTTGTCTCCCATAATTCCGGACTTAACTCCGGACTTAACTCCAGACCTATTCCCTGTAACTCCGGACCTATCCTCCGTAACTCCGGACTTATCTTCTGTAACTCCGGACTTAGCTATTGAAACTCCGGACCTAACCCTCCGTACTCCGAGCCTTCCTCCCCTAACTCCGACAACTCCGTACTCCGGTAACTCCAAGTAAATTGAGGACACCTCAGGAGGTTCTCAGGTGCGTTGCTAATAGCTTCGCCGAAGTCCTCTTTGTGCTGCGCTTCCGTCCGGGACTCTGTACTCTGACTTTCCACGCTCCGGAACTCTGCATCCCGGACCTACGCCAGCACGGTCCTAACAGTATCGCTCTTCACCTCAAATATGTTTGAACTTTGCAGCTCAGTTTATTTGCACTTGCTGGGCTCGCAAGTGCAAGTATCAGGCACCTCAGAGATGCAAACCTAAGCTCAGCAATACCGGTGTGGGCCACACCTTCACAACCTCAGGCTATGCGTTTGCAACCCTCTGGCCAGCTCCGGAACTTGGCAAGCCACTTCCCCGGTGCTCTTCCATGTATTGTATGAATTAGCACACTATCTCCATGCAAAATACTTGCTCTTTGCAGCAAAGCAATTCAGACTCTCTTTTCTCCAGAAGTGAGAATCTCACAGACTCCCGTGATTGCAAACTCTTCAACTGTGTTTCCCCCTGTGTTTCTACTGCAATTATAGTGATCATATAGCAATCTGTGTGTCTCCTTCTGCATGTCCTGTTGAACTTCCAGGTTTGTGTACTGGCCATACCAGATCCGGATGTACACGATGGCTGTGTTACACAGCATGGACTTTCTTTATGGTAGTTTTATGGACTTTTCTACGATACACCTTGTACTATAGCATCCGGTGATACGCCAAATCTACCCTGTAACCATGATGGATACGGCCAAGAGCCTTCGTAGGTCGAGGCCATGCGGTGGGGATGGACTGAGAATCAGGAGATATTGTAGGCCAGTCGGGGTGCCCTCTGTGAAGCTCCGCGGAGAGTGGATGAGGAGACGATCCGGCTCATCCGATGCGATCGTTTGTCTTCTGGGCTCGTGGGACTGAGTTGGTTGTCGTTGTAGTCCAACTGGGTGAGGTGGGTGGAGAACCGAGCAGGCTGAGCGTAGGCAAAAGGGGTGGGAAGAGCTTCGATTTCGCCAACACGAAGATCTGAAGCCACCGTTAGCTCGACGCACGCAATAAAGTATGTTGATAAGCACTTACTGCTACCGTTGTCTTCTATGGGAAGCTCGAGCATCGAGGAAGCACGCGACGACTCGACGTCCTCCGGCACAACGTCAATGGGCTGTGACAAGACCATGTCCTCGTCAAGTGGCAGCCGCAACGGGGACTGCGCATCATGTAGGTACCCAGACCGCGACGACGACTGTGACAGTACGCCGGGGGGATCAGGCCCGAGGTCCTGCGGACGCTGACCCGCTAGACCTCCGTACCGCGCTCCCCACATGGGCGACACACGATCAGCCTCCTCCAACTCATGCTCCCGATCCTGCATCTCCTCCAGGTTGATGCTGAGTTGGTGTGCAAAAGTCGTCAGACCACTCAAGCTACGCGTGCTGCGCGCATTGAGCTCAATCGGGATGCTCCCGCTCGGGCGATGAGAGACGGTCGGCACCGCATCTTCGGAAGATGGCATCCTGCTCTCCGGCGGGCGATAGAAGAGGTCCCGGAATCGCTCGAGATCGTCGGACGAGTTGATCGGATGCGGGGAGAGCGGTGGTGACGACTGGGTCGAGACAACACTGGGGGACGAGCCAGACGGGTTGAAGCTGCGCTCCCACGCAAGGAGCTCCGGCCTGAACGCGGGCGGGTTGATGCTTGACATCGGGGATGACGCGAGGGTATGGTTGGAGGATCCTTGCGTGGCCTCGCGCAACATCTTCGGGCGTCGGCGGCCGGAGGAGTCTACGCCAGAACCCGACATAGAGCGAGGATGGAGCATATCCGCCATCTCCTCCTCCACTTCCTCGTCCAGGCTGATGATGACCATATCACTCGAATCGTCGTATATGCGCGCGAATGTCGGGCGCTCAGGGAGGGTAGGTATTTTGTGCGCTTCACTCGTCCCCAGACCGCTGTCTACGCTGCTTTGCGGCCGGAGCGTCTGACTGAGGACATCTGCGAAGCCCCACTCGCTGAGGCAGTTGTTCGACGATGCGTACAGGTGAGTGGAAGGCCCTCCAGTAGCAGTGCGCTCAGACACGCGGATAGGAGGCGTCGGGATGTTGGGCGAGTACTGGATCTCGTCGGGCATGATCTCGCGGATCGTCCCAGGACTAAGCTCTGCAAACATGCTCGACTTCGCCGAATACACATCGAGGTGTCTGCCTAGTCGCGGCTTCGGGGACCTGAAGCTTGGACCAGGATCGTTACCGGTGATGGCGGAGAACGGATGCTGGACTTGCGTATACGGCGAGTAGGGGTGCACTTTGACAGGTTGTCGGTGCTTCGTGATACTATTGCCGCCAGTCGTGCTCGTGGGACTGGGATCAGAGTCGCTTTGCTGCGCTGCACGAACACTCGGAAGTATTGGTGCACGGCCAGGCTGGTGATCATAGTATGAGTAGGCTCCGGCGCCATGCGCATACGGGTGCCCAGGTATTCGGATGGGCTCCCTCTCGAACGGATCCTCCTGCGGCAGTGGGGACGAAATCGCGATCCCAACACCCTCCGCAGACATGGACAGTCCAGACGGTGTCGGCGAAACACCGTTCGAGCCGCCAGGTCCGATGCCCGGGTCTCCTGTGCACAGCCTCCCGCTGTCTGGTGGGGTAATCACCATAATCCCGCCCTTACGACCCCGGTCGTCCCGTGCCACCTGGTCGCGGAGATGTATGATCTTCGTTCCGTCATGTCGCAGCGCCTCCTCCATGGCAGCACCCTTCTCGTCCATTGCACCCCTCTCATCGTCGCTCGGCGAGCCACTGATGCCATACAAGCCCGCAGCCGTAGTCGCCATTGTACGGACAATTCGTAGCGCCGACTTCCCAAGAGAGTGATTACGACCGTGGCCAGGGGTCCACATGAAGGACTCATCGGAGCGAGGCTGAGAGATGGACCCGAGCGAGGCAGAGTGCCCGTGATGCGAGCGTGACTTTGCCTGACTGTGGGCATGGGAAGCCGACGTGAACGTGCCGAGGCCTGTGGTGCCGCCCCCGCTCGACGTCGTATGTCCGTCAGAGCGTGGCGGACGGACATGGACGTGGACCGTCGGGCGGCGTCTCTGACTTCCGAGCAATGTCACTTCTGCCAATGCCTCGAACGTGCTGGGTTCTCGCGCGTGCAAGCGTGCACGCGCCCCGATAGACTTCGACCGCGCCCGAGACACCGACCGCACACGGGAGTCCGCGAACGACTTTGCTGCCTCGCGTTGCCACGCCTGGCGGTCCGCCTCCAGCCTCTTCCCACCCTCGAGGACTCTGCGCAGCACAGCGTCAGTAAACCACGCAGTGCACACGCGTCATGTCAAAAGAAACGCGCGCGAAACTATAAGGTGAGCTCACTTTGCCAGCGACGGGACTGGACTGGGCAACGCCAAGTCATCCAGGGCCCAACTCTTCGGACGGAATGGCTTCAGGTGCGTATTCGCGTTCGCCAGGATCGGCTGCGGCTGCGCAATGTTTGACGGACCCGGTTCTGGGCAAGGCTCTTGTCTCACAGGTACGAATTGCGGTGGCAACGGGGGTTCCGGGCGCGAGCTGAGCTGTATGGCTGAGTGGGACTTCTTCAACGACTTCATCAATGCATCGCACCAGGTCTCGGCCGACAGCCAGCGTTGCTTGCCCTTGGGCAGCACGGAGCCCGTCCCCGTCATCCCCTGCGCAGTGGTGTCGTCACGGAGGACGAACACGTAGTACTGGGGGGTGATCTCGCCCGCGACAGGGAGAAGACGGTTGTGGAGGCGGGGAAGGTTGGGGAACTCAGAATAGATGAGGCCGGGGAGCACATTCCGACTGGTGCCCTCACCGGATCAGAGCAATTCTTCAGCTTCTGTGGGAGTTTGGGTAGCCAGATCGCCCGGATTGGCCATCTCGTAGTACCACCGGGCCCAACGCAAGTGACATTTGGGACCAAGGATGAATCCGAACGCGGTCTTTGGTGCAGGACGAGCAATGGTCTCGACGTGCTTGTACTTGTAGGGACAACCAAGTGGTTCTGTTCTATCAGCAGAGTCAGGGAGATTCGCGACGTCGTTCATGATAGCTTGGGGTGAATGAATTGAAGGAAGTGGTTGAAGCTCAATCGCTAACACTGGCCGCCGATTACATCAGAAGTAGTCGCACTTGAGTCAAAGGAATCAACGCTACATTGACTAGTAGCTAGTACTTGGGATAGGAACTCCTCGTCATCCGATGCTTGCTCCGTCAGACGTCTACTTCTCCGCCAGTGAGTAGCTCGTCTACGTCAATCACAATTCATACTCGTATTCGCAGGTAGCTGCAGTACAAACTCCACCGTGCGATCAAACCTGGAACACATGGTGGCATATGCCGCGTCCCGTTACTTGGCACCACTAAAGTCATAACTCAGTGAACAAATGCATCGATTCAGCGAGGCTGTTCGGACTTACAGGTCGATTCGATACCAGTTGGGTTCCTGGCCTGGAACTCCCAACCTCCGTCCGACTGCTTCAACCACCTCCGCATCCAACGGCGCCATCATACCCTGCCATGTAGCATCGTCCCGTAAAGCAAAGACATAGTGTTGAGGTACGACATTGCCGTCCTTGACAGGTAGAAGGCAGTTGCGGAGGGGGACAAGGGCAGGGAACTCCGAGTAGATGAGGCCGGGAAGCTTTGCTGACGTGGTGAACTCCAAGTCGTCGAGGAGTTCTTCGGCTTCCTGCGGGCTCATTGTGGCGAGCCTGTCCTTGTAGGCAAGCTCGCGGTACCAGCGAGCCCAGCGCCGGCGACACTCGAAATCGAGGAGGAAGCTGTACGCGGTCTTGGGAGCAGGACGAGGATGGGCGCGAATGCGCTTGTATTTGTACGGCTGACCAAGTGGTTCAGGACTGGAAGGCTCGGAGGAGATCTGGGTTGCAACGTCTGACATAGTTGGTCGTTCGTGAAAGGACGCGGTTGCAACTCTGGCTCAAGTCCAACATGGGCGTTCGCTAATACATATATGGCTGGCTCATCTCTTACGTAATAGCACATTCCCAGGATTCGGCTCGACGCTCATTGTTCTCCAATTTTTTTCTCTTTCAGTCTTTAGACTGATGCTTCGTCGCGGCAGGTCCTTTTGTCTTCCAGTGCCCTTCGTCCCTGATGCTATTGTTCTACGTTTCCCCAGTATTCTCCCGCAGGTCCGGCAAAATCCCGCCCAGTGTGTATAATAGGGCAACACAGTTTGGTTCGGGGTCCTCGTGCGATAACCCACTCTGCTGCCATGCCACCCAGAGTACACCCTATCGACCACAGTTGCCTCCAGAGATATGTTACCTCGCGGCGCATCTGTCATGCTATCTCGGCCGCGTACTCTACCAACCTGAATCCACGGAACCTAGAAGTCGACTGGCTCTCTCCGTATAATCATATATTCTCCGACCTTGTCGACTTCATGTTCGATGGAGCTCTTACCATCCGTCAGCAGTACGACCTCTGGCTCTCTAAGTCAACTCTCGATCTATACAAACTTCTTCCGGAAGCCTTCAAGTCCGTCAACAAAGGTGGAGTTGACTCAGACTCGGACAATAACTCCGCGGAGGACACGGTGGTTCCCCTCGACATACCTCCCGTGGCACCTCACGCTGCAGCCCCTGCAGTTGTTGCTCCCGGACCTCCCCCCCCTGCAGCTGCTCCCCCTGCACCTCCCATCCACGGTGCTCCAACTGCTGAAGGGAACAACCCTGGTGAGTCATGCAATTGGGGTGTCGTTCTCATGTTCACCAGTTGAGCCAGCAGGTCGGCCCCAGTGTACATGAAAGCCGCTGCCTGAGTGGCCTGCCGACTGGATCGAGGCCGAGCGAGTTCGAGCTATTCTCTACCCGGACGGTCAGCTTACGGCGGAAGAACAAATCGCTGCTCTCACGAACCTCGTATCCCGTGCAGCCATAGCGGATGATCCCTCAGGTTCGTCTGTTTCTTTCAAGCATAATTGACTACCATCGAAGCTGACCTTCGAACCTTAGACGCCAATTTGGTGGACGCATCATTCGCAACCATAGGCACAGTTCCCGACAACAAAGGCCGTGACGAATTCCCAGATCTCCTGGTGTGCCATACGCACGCTCTCATCATGCCGCAACCCACCACGGAGGCCAAGATACATGGCTGGGAGCGTCGTATGTGATGCAAGGTCGTGCACCATTGTTTCCCAGCTATCATGGAGATCAAAGGAGGCCCTCCTCGGTCTATGCATGATCCGCAAGTGCGCCTGCACAGAACGGAACGACTGCTGACCGAGGCCGAAGGTGACTTGTTCGACTATCTCTGCACCGCCTTCGCTCGTGACTTGTGTGCAGACCATGCAATCGCCATCTCCGCTGCGGGCCCGTATTGGAGATGGATCGAAGTCAGACGGGAAGAGGTTGACGAGGATGTGCTCAACGAGGACGATCTGGAGAAGCATAAGGTGTTCATGAAGTGGTTTGCCAAAGCCCACATCTACGCCCTGGGGAGCGACGAGTCGGATGCGGAACTCACCAGGTTGCGTGATGAGGCTTTGATCCCCATTCTTGAGCAACACCCCACTTATCCATCTACCATGGTTTCTAATCCCCAGCGCTCGTAGTATGACAACAATATTCCCGTGCAGACATTGTATATATATTCAACACATCATGATCAATCTATGACTTGCCTTCGTCGAAATCTCTCACTACGCACAGTGTGCATCTTGTCATGTCATATACAGACTGACATACGCCGAGGGGCTTTACCCTACATAGGGTCTCTAGCATCGGACCAATAGCGGGCAACGCCCACGAACTGAAGCCTAGTTCAACATATATGCTATCTGGGCGTTAGGAGTGACACGAACGGTTCATTTGTGAAGAAACGGGGTACAATGAAGTTGTCCCAGAGACTTATGGGAGGGCAAGCGAACACCGACTCTCATTTTGATTCGTCAAATGAGCATCAATGAGTGAAAGTGTACCAAGGGAGGATGGGGACCAAGTGCGTACTGACGAAGACAAGCACGAGCTTCTGCTGACCGACTCGCTCTCGCTCGCAGGCGCAGGTGTTCCAAAGTCGAGTCCTGGTGCACCCTCAGACTCGTCTCAGTGCTCCTTGCCACAGTGCCCGAAGCACGATTCTGGAGCTTTGCTGATAGCCTGGACCTAGTGAGTTTGAGAGCCATTGATGAGTGTTTACTCAAGTCAAACCTATCAGGGCGTGATGGATGCTCGCCTCGAAAATCTCAGGCTCGCATACGCTGCGCTCGTTCGGCGTGTAAACACTGCCTTATGCACTCAGGTTGGCGATACAGGGCGGCTCACCAAAGTGCAAGTGCAAGTTACATCGCTTGCTGCTGCTGCTGAACAGGTTTGCTACTCTATATGACCAGTCTTGCCATTGCTCACAGAGGCTGGGTAGCATATGCAAGTCTTCACATCTGATGCGTACACTACTCTAACAGAAAGCCTTGCACGGATGGGCGACGATCTCACGGCCGCCTGCAATCAGTCCATTGACCTGATGAACTCTGAACCTAGAAGGCTGGGAGCACGACTGTAAGCCACACAAACAGAGTCTTCAGTCAGTGAGCGAACGACTATATTGCATAGACAAGTACCTGTAAGCCACACAAACAGAGCTACAAGTACTTGGTAAGTAAACCATAGTAAGTAAGCATAGGTAGAAAGGAACTTACTCTTCAGTCAGTGAGCAAACGACTGAAGAGCAGGGGCAGAGAATGTCCTCCTTATATACAAGTTGTGAGAGACCGTGCCCAGACAATAACACAATCTAACAACTGGACCAAAAGGCCACTATGCTGAGGCTATCAGCATATTTGTCTGGATCTATATAAGCAGTTCCTATGTCATGTATTGCCACTCCAGCATGGACCATGACAGTACCCCCTTCC
>CCBP010000101.1:0-15520 GCA_000765035.1 Trametes cinnabarina
CCTCTGAACCTACCGCTCCCAAACGCAGAAGGATCGAGGATGGGGACGACTCAGGAGATGAGTCTTCGCGTAATGAGAGGCGCACTCGGACTAGGCATACCATCGACGATAGTCTCTTCCCTTTCGTTCCTTCCGCACGGGCGGAGATCGAGCACCTCTCTGACGACCTCCAACGAACGCTTGTCCTCAAGGAGAACTACACCAGGGACCTTGCCTTCGCCAAGCAGAGCGTCGTCTGCAGTCCTGCCTGCCCTCCCATACCAGATGCCGTCTGGACCGACGTTCTCGCTAATAGATACGTCGACCTCGACCGTATCTTCTCAGCCGTTTATACTGTCGATGGGGACAGCAAGAGCACCGTCAAACTCGGCGACTATGAGCTCACAGGACTCCCCTCCAAGCCAAAGCGACGTATCGAGAGGCACGGTCACTGGACGATCGCCTGGGCACTATACCAACGAGCGGTGCTATATGTCTACCCCCACCGAGAGCGAGAACTTAGGACCTACTACGACCAGATTAACGGGTTCTTCGCCGCCGTGTCCGAAGCAGAAGCCTCCCGCATTATCAACCTTGACCGCGCTATACGAGGTGAAGTCGGACGGTCAAACACCCTTCTCCTCTCCGACTTCTCCCGCTTCAATCACCTCTACACCATGCATGTTGTTGGTGCGGGAGCAGCTACTCAAAGCTCATCTGCTTCGCAGGCGTCTCCCAAGCGAATCGGAAGCGGACGTCGCCCAGGCCCTTCCAGCGAAGCATGCATCCGCTTCAATGAGGGACGATGCACCTCCAGAAGCTGCCGTTTCCGCCACGTCTGTTCAAGCTGCGCTGCCCGCGACCACGTCGCATCTGCCTGCTCGCAAAAGACCGCGGGAGGAAGTGCTGCCGATCGTCGCAAATAAGCGACCAAGACGCTTTCGCGGTTTGTGGGACCACAACGACACTCATCCGGTCACCCCCCTTGCAACTCTCTCTGAATCCATGGCCGCTCTGCCTTCCCCCCCTCTCTCCGAGCTGCAGAACGTCGCCGCGTTGGAAACGCTGCAAGCATATCCACACCTTTTCCGTATCGTTTCACCTCTGGATGTCAACGTTTTCGAGCAGCTTCTCGTTTCGCACCCAAATCGCCCTCTCGTGGACTCTGTGTGTCGCGGTTTTCGTGAAGGGTTCTGGCCTTTTGCAGAGACATCATCCGGAGATTTCCCTGTAGCCTGGGAGGAACCCACCGGCCCTTTGGATGATGGCGCGCTCCGTTTTGCTCACGACTACGCTGTTGAAGAAGAAGCGGCCGGACGCTACTCGGCCCCATTCTCCGGAGACCTGTTGCCGGGGATGTACTCCATGCCGATCCACGCAGTGCCGAAACCTCACTCAGACAAGATGCGGTTCATCAACAACCACTCTGCTGGGAAGTTCTCGCTCAACAGCATGATCGACAAACACTCAGTAGGAATGAGGCCTGATAACGTCCAAGACTTGGCGCGGAACTTGCTTCACTTTCGCTCGATCTACGGGACCGCTCCAGTGTGGCTGTTCAAATCCGACATTGCCAACGCCTACCGCCTGCTCCCCATGCATCCGCTTTGGCAGCTCAAACAGGTGGTTACAGTTAACAGTATGCGCCGAATCGACCGCTGTTGCTGCTTCGGGAATCGTGGTTCCCCAGACCTGTTTTGCACCTTCATGTCCCTGCTGCTCTGGATCGCTATCCACGTCCGCCACATCTCCTGCCTCCTTGCATACATGGACGACAATTTCTCTTTTGACGTCGCTACGTCTCTTGTTCAATACTCTGGCTACGCCTCACCCACCCTCTTACCACCTTCCCAGGCACGTCTCCTGCAACTGTGGGACGACATCGGCGTGCCACATGCTCCCGCGAAACAGCTCTTCGGCGAATCCCTGACCATCACAGGTTTTCTGGTCGATTCAGCCGCGATGACCATTACCCTACCTGAGCAAGCTTGTGCTGAGCTTGTCGCAGCGACCCGATCCTTCCTATCCGATGCCCCACGCCGTCGTCGACCTCTTCGCGAATGGCAGCGACTTATCGGCTGGATAAATTGGGGCCTTAACGTGCAGCCGCTGCTGCGTCCTGCCCTTCAATCCTCCTACGCGAAGATATCCGGCATGTCCATCCCCCATGCACCAATCTACGTCAACGCTCGTGTCACTCATGACCTCCTATTCATTGCCTCCATCTTTGAGAAGCACGGCGGCATCCACCTCATGCGCGCGTCATCTTGGGGTCCAAACGACGCCGACTTGGTCGTTTTCTGCGATGCCTGTCTCACTGGAATGGCTTTCTGGATCCCCGCCTTGTCGCTTGCCTTTGTCTCTGACTGCCCAGGTGCTCCTGTCAGACTTGAGGACAATATCTTCTGGTTCGAAGCGCTCACCGTCCTCGCTGCCCTTGAATGGGTTCATGAGCATCTCTCGCCCCTCCCTACCCGACTTGCAATTTACACCGACAACCTCAACACCGTCCAGATGTTCGACTCTTTCCGCGCAATACGCTGCTTTGACGAACTCCTCCTCAGCGCATGCGAACTGCTCATTGCCTCCAATATTGATCTCTGTGTCTGGCATATCGCCGGACAACACAACACCGTTGCGGATGCTTTATCACGTGGGCTATTCCACGTAGCTCGCCAGTACGCTCCCCACCTCGCGATCTCATCTTTCATACCCCCTCAAGGAATGCTGGGGGCTAACCTGCAATGTTAAGCATATCTCTGTCGTCTAGGCAGCCTCTCAGGCAGCCTTGGACGTACGATCGCCTCGTCCGTGAGCGCGCTGTTGCTCTCGGACACGTGATCGACAAATCCACTCGAGTAACCTATACTTCCCACCTGCAGTCCTACCTGACATTCTGCAAAATCCATGCTTTCCCCATTGACCCCACCGTCGACACGCTCTCCTTCTTCGTGGTGTTCATGTGCCATCACATCAAGCCCGTCTCCGTCGACTCTTACCTGTCCGGTATCTGTAACCAACTCGAGCACTTGTTCCCATACATCCGTGACAATCGGCGCTCTTCGCTTGTATCCCGCACCCTGAAAGGTTGTAAGCGACTTGTCAACACGCCGCCCTCCCGCAAACTTCCGCTATCTGTCGAGCATATCCTGATGCTCCTAAATACTTTCCCTGACACCTCATATGACAACCTCCTCTTCCGCGCCATCGTCATCTCCGGCTTCTTCGGCCTTCACCGGCTGGGCGAGCTAGTTGACCCTGACCGACCTGACCTACACAACTGGCGGAAGACGATCAAACGCTCCTCCGTCCATCTCTTCGAGGACAACTTCTCTTACGTTCTGCCCACGCACAAGGCTGACCCCCACCATCTCGGTAGCCATGTCGTCATCTCGTCCGACCATCCTGACGTCAACCCCGCCCGTATCTTCGCGGCATACCTTCGCGCTAGAGATGCCAAGTTCCGCTTTCAACCGGCACTCTGGATAACAAGTGATGGTCGTGTTCCAACGCGTTCTTGGTTTATCAGCCGACTGCGGCGAGTTCTACCGTCATCCTATGCCGGTCACTCCCTTCGTGCGGGAGGCGCAACTTACTTCGCAGCGCGAGGGTGGTCTGACGACCGCATTCAAGCCCTCGGCCGATGGTCTTCAGAGGCGTACCGTATCTACATCCGCGAAAATCCCGTGATCTTGCAAGCTCTACTCCACGGACGTGTCTTACAACGCTCGTAATGTGCTCCCCAATTTTTACACCACCAACCTCCCCCCTCCACTCACCTACAACATACACCAATACCGGTCGCAGCACACGACGCGCACCGGGTTCGCTCACCGCCTCGACTATTTATGAAGCCGCCCGTCGCGGGCGGCTGTTTCCACCGTACTCTCTCCTCTGCTCATCAAGTCGTCGACCTCCGCATCTTTCACACCGCGTTGCGATCGTCCTTCTCGGAGTAGCCGTCGATTCGTCGAGTTAAAACTTGGTTTACACAAGTCGAATCGACGCGTAACCCGGGCCCGAGGTCGCGACGCGCGTCGCGTCGCATCGGATGATTCCTGAATGGCAACACTCCATTCCGTTCCCCCGCCGCGTCGGGATGAGTCCCGCGGATGTCCCGTATGTGGTATGCAGCGAGAACGTCCCCCGCGAGATGCTGAAGCATCAGCTGATTGAGTCTCGCAGGTGTTGGATCCGTGCTCGCTGAGGCCACTCTTATGAAGCTCAGACGCGAGAGCGAAGAGGACCACGCCTGTTCTCCGTTCGCTCCTCGCAGGTAAGTCTGACTTCGAGACCGCGTCTCCCCCCGTTGTCGCTCAACTGTTCTCCGTTCGCTCCTCGCAGGTGCAGCGTCGCATAGAGCAATCCCGCAATCTCCCTCCGCTCCCTCCCCGACGGAGTACATTTCCCTTTGTCTTCTATGAATGCTTGTGTGTATTGCTTTTGTATTCTCATGTACACTAGTACGCACCGGTCGCAGCACACGACGCGCACCGGGTTCGCTCACCGCCTCGACTATTTATGAAGCCGCCCGTCGCGGGCGGCTGTTTCCACCGTACTCTCTCCTCTGCTCATCAAGTCGTCGACCTCCGCATCTTTCACACCGCGTTGCGATCGTCCTTCTCGGAGTAGCCGTCGATTCGACTGCTTCTCATACCCACACAGGGGCTGACAGACAGCCTACAGGTGAGGTAAGATGACAATGGTCGTAACTCGAAGCTGTTCAGTTATCTGTCAAGTGCCCAGCTGTTAGACAACCTAGCTTTCCAACGCGTCCTCCCAAGCTAATTCTTATCGAAAGTCCTACCTACCCAGCGGAGAAACTGCCCAAAACCCAATATTTGATGATTGTTGCAGCCACAGTTAAGTCTGACTGAATAGTCGCCCGCGGAGGCCGGCGCTTCTATCACGTTATAGTACTCATAATATCTATAAGTACATGCCGCCTTACTGTACTATAGGTACACTCAATTCACTTTCTTTATCGTTCACTTTATTTCGTTGTTGGCCTGGGCATGACGCAAGACTGCGACAAGCGAGCGTTGAGGCTGAGTCAGCAAGCGCCCGCCGACCGTTC
Source organism: Trametes cinnabarina (assembly GCA_000765035.1). Lineage (NCBI taxonomy): Eukaryota > Fungi > Basidiomycota > Agaricomycetes > Polyporales > Polyporaceae > Trametes > Trametes cinnabarina. The sequence goes on from CCBP010000101.1 coordinate 5,057, forward strand.
ACTCAACCAAGTCTGCACTCGAGGCTCTCTGCTCTCACCATGGTCAAACAGAGCGCTTTTTCTGCTTCTCGTGCATATGTACTTTGTACATGAAAGTCGCAATCTCGGGGTAGAAAGAACCATGTCTGAACGGTAGGCTGGGCGCCTACTTCGTGAGTAGCTACAGACAATGACGTCATCGGTTGAGTACACGAAATAAAGTGACGATAAAGAAAGTGAATTGAGTGTACCTTATATCAGTACTCTATCATATTATTACTCTGCATATTGCCCGACCTTATTGAGTACGGAGGCCAGCATATGTACTATGTATTGTGTCGATTTATTATGAGTATACTGAGTAGTATTTTTATTTTTGTGCAGCCCTACTCGGACGACGTCGTCGGCAAGTGTGTCACTAGGGTTCCGCTTTGGGACATTAGGGTTACGTAGCAGAAGATGGACGCGAAGGCGTCCCACGCCTCGAGGTTACATACCTTCTACTTTCACCCCCACTTTGAGGTCTAGAGTCTAGATCGTTGTACATATACTGCGTGTTTTCGCTTGTTTTAACTCTCGAGAGAGGCTCTGTTGGGATCGGCAAGGCTTGGAGCGATATCCTCGCTGCTTCGTAGACGAACGGTCACGTTAGCATCTGGGAGACTGGGATATCCACTTCCGTGCTACCATCCTGGACTTTGGCCAAAACCTTCAATACGCTGAGTTGTGAAAGTCCCACCAGTATACTGAACGTGAGTTCAAATTATCCTGCAGGATTGTGCGTAGATGCTTAAGTCATGTTTTAATCACCCCCCTCGCCATCTGGCTTGTCCTCTCATGTTGCGGAGGTAGGCGCCCACACCACCATTGATCTTAGGTCCATTACGCTCTGTCCTCCAGTCCTCTATGCAATGGCGACGTACTACATACCACATCGTTCCAGTGCTGTTCCCAGGATGTCTCATCAATTTGCGGATGGCGTCCGCACGACTGATCTCGAGCCAGAGGACGATCCAGACGGCCTCCCGGAGACATCCATATACATTTTCCCGAACCCTCCGTCTAGGGTTCCCAGTCCACCGACATCTGTGACATCTGCGCCAACAGAATTTGATTTCTCCAGCTCGCCCGAGTCGCGAACCACGTCGCGGACACGGCTGCACTCTCAGGAGCACTTGTGGCGACGAAGGCACAGGTCAACAAGCACTGCAGACCTTGCGCCCTTTTCTTCGGCCACACAGCCAGTCCACATAGCAACACCCTCAGAGGATCAATCACACATAAATGTAGAAGCGTGGGCTGTGATGAGCGACTCATCTCCAGACATCATCGGAACTGACGGATCGTGGGCCCTCGAAGACGACGTGGATTTCGGCGTCTTCCCAATATCTCATTCCGCTTCAGGACCCTTCCCAGCATTCTCACAACATCACAATACCGCTCACATCCAGAGGCAATATCCTCTTCAGCCTCGACGACGTACTCGGACGCATTCAAGGTCGAGCTTGTCGTCTCTGTCGCACTCCGCCGTGCCAGAGACGACTCCGCGTCCTCGCATTCATTTACCTTTCTTGTCGTTCTTTGCATCATTATTGCGGATAGACATTGACGACCCGGCCATTCGTCTTCTCACTTCTTGGGAAACCGGCGACTCGGAATCCGTGCTCTTCCCAGGCCATAGCAGCACCCGTCTCCTGTGTCCCAATATGGACGAATCGAACCACACACATAGCGCTCGAGACGATCGTAGTGCAGAAGCGGAGAGTACGCTGGACGACGAGTCGGCTGCCGACGACCAGACCCTCGGTGTAGAAACGCACGGTCTGCCGAAGCTGCTTCTCGCGACACTCTCCGACCACTCGGCCGTCGCTATACGTGCCCTTCGTGCTGGTCTGGCGGTGAGGAGCACAGGCGGTCCAGATCTAGGATACACCCTTCCGCGCGCATCCAACCTTCTGGGCCTCTGGCAAACAGTTGGTGATTTCTATGCAAGAAGTGGCCAGGCGTGGAAAAGTCTATGGGATTCACATTCTTTTGATACACCGCCGCCTACAGGTATATAAATGAAGGTGTGTCAGTATGAATTCGAAGCAGCAACAGAACCTATTGACCAGGCACCGACAGGTTATCGACATTTACAATTATATGCGTGTACTATTGCTTGATCATCTGTGGGCCCATGAACGGAAGCGAGATGGGTAGGTGGGTGAAGTCACGGGCTATCGGGGCCTGAGCCATAAATTACTTCTCTCTGGTGCAGAGTTTTCCTCGAATCGGATTGTCAACGCGATGAGTGCCTGCGAGTTGCTATTCGGCCCACTTTCTCCTTCGATAAGTTCAAGTCAAGGCGCGCAGTATATCGCTTTTAGCGATCCTGGAACATTCCCGACGGGCCTGGCCACCCTGCGATACGATGGCCGTAGCAGCCTTGTAAACATCACTTGAGTCGTCATCGCGGAGATATGCGAAAGCGGCGAGGACACAGGAGCATCTGCATCGATAGAGTTGAACAGACAACAACCGGAGACCTGCACCGGCGCTGTTATTCGTAAACCGCAGGCGAAATGGCGTCCACTTCGAGAGATGGGCCTTGAGCGCATAGGCTTCGCTTGCACATGGCGACGCATCCGCTTCGGTGAGACAAGCTGTAACTGGTGGGTGGGTGTGCAGACCAATCAGTCATGGCTGATGAAGTGCGGAGGGCGGTCATGATGCCCACACAACGGCGAGGAGAAGTGAAGAGCAAGACTTCTTCTATAACAATGTGTTCCGTCCATCGGAGAGAGCGACGGGAATGAACTGGACTATGCGGATCACGTCGTTCACATCGTCCCTGGTCCGCAGACTCCGACACGGCATCGAGGGATCTTCGTCGAGCTGCATTGGCACAGAACGAGAGCCATGTAAGCAACGGTGAACTCGCGATGGCACGCAAGGACTTGGAGTGTCGCACTGGAGCAATGGGAAGTGTGGTGTGAATGCCATAAGCTGTAACCGTACGCGTGTACTCTGGAGAGGAGATGTCGCGTGCTCGCAAGCCCATAGAGATATCCTCTAGTGAGAGGCTTTCACGCCGACGGAATAGTGGAAGCCCAAAAGGAGAAACCGGCTCTCATCATGACAGTAGCCTGAGCGTTGGCTTGCGGCATCCTCAGCCTCACTGGCGCAGCTTGGGACGTCACTGACTCGAAAGCCACTGTGTGGACCCCACGAGACTCAGGGGATCGGGATGCTCTGGTTCGGGATGCGCTTCAGAATCTCCTTCTGCAAGCGTAAAAACGCATTCCTCCCTTCTCCGTACATGATTGGCATTTGGATACCGAAGATCCCCACGTATGCCTCGTCTCCTGGCCTCCGAGTCGTACTCCGCCGCGGTGAGGACCAAGACATCGGGTAGCAGCGCTGACGCTGTCCACTTCAACCGAACGGTCCAGGACCCTTCAGTCGATGCCAGTGATGGACCTTGTTGCGCTAGACAGCGAATTTTTTGACCCGAGGAAGGTCCAATCTGCGGAGAGAAATATGACACTTCAAGGGAAAATGAGTTCCTGTACAAGCGTCCCCAAGTGCACGGAAGCAGGATGCGATGCATAGAGGATCTCGCCGCCTTAAACGTCGTGCGAGTACGCGTAGCATACGTCCGCATACCGTACCAGGTATGCATCAAGTTGATGACTTCCGAAAGCTCAGAGCTACTGCTGTTGTCTATGCAGGAAGTGTCGGTCCACTGGGAAACAGAGAAATCATCGGCAGCACGAGCAAGCTCACAGCATCTCCGGACCTTCAGAGAGACTCTGTTCTGTAGGGCTGCAAGGTGGGCAACAGGGTCGGCGTCCTGTTCCTGCGCAAGAATGGCTCGGACAACTTGGTGCTGGTAAATTTGTTCGCCTTCAGATGACAAGACGTGGGATAAGACAGCGTAGCGCAGACTTGCTGGGCTATGGATGAAATTGTTGGCGAGTCTGCGGTATTAATATTCAGGAGCCACATCCAACTCCCTTAACTATGCTGAGTCGTGGAGTTCTCCGGCTATGATCGTGCGAGCCTAGCAGCAAAAGCGGGTGAGCCTGAGTTGGTTTCTCCGAGCCACAGCCTAGTAACTTCAGTGAGTACTTGATGAGTTGGCCGCGCTATCTTCAATCCTGGTCAGTCTGCACAGACGACGCAGCGGTCCTTGTTTGAAGTTGGCCCGGGCCCTCTCGACACAGCCTCCTCGAGCTCGACAAATCGTCGATGTTGAGTCGACTGCTTGATCACTCAAGAACGTCCATTGTTGCTGTTTGGCGCATTCTTGCTAGGATGGTTCATAGGGGGTTCTTGGCACGACAACATTCGCCGACTCTGTGTCCGAAACACCCGAGTAAATCACGACCACAAACATGCAGGTTGGCGGTGCTACTGTGCTCAATAGCTACTAACACAAGCATATGGATGTCGCTGTCCTGGACCAGCCTAAGTGGTTTCCAGCGTAGGTGCGGGGCGAACTGCTCCGACCATGTCCAAATGCGGATTACCCGCTGCGGACTATGACATCCTCCACAATGCAGTTTACAGCGTTCTCCGTCAATGGGACATCCGCACGCTCAGGATGACCAAAGAGGGACCGCAGGGCAGCAGAGTGCAGTACACGAGCCCTTAGGATCTTCCCCCACCACTGCCATGTGGGCCGGTCCCGAGAGACTTTGCATTCCTGGTCGAGGGCGGGACCTGAGAAAATGAAAAACAAAACGAAGTTCCGAGAAGAAAAGTCGATCGCATTGTCCCTGGGCCGCCTCCGCCCCCGCCCCCCTATAAGAATGTCCAGATCGGGCGCACAATTGCCTCCAATTAGATACCTCCCCCTGAATAACGTACTTTGGTTCTCCCGCTCCGCCGCACACCGCCTCGTCAGGGCAGCGGGCTTTGCACGCGGAGGCGGAGTGCTTTTCGGCACCGAGCCACGCGCCTGCGCCCCACCTCCTGCTCGGGACCGATGAGGAGTCGATTTTTGACGGCTCAGGCGTCGGTGATGCAGCCCCTGCTTGCGTCTTCGACGAGCTTGACGTATTTGTAGAGTGTGCCCTGTGAAACCTTGAGCGGTGGAGGGGCCCAGGAGGCGCGGCGCCGCTCAAGCTCATCGGCCGACACCTGCAGCTCGATCGAGTTTTTCACGGCATCTACGGAAATAATGTCTCCGTCGCGGACGAGGGCGATCGGTCCACCGACCTGCGCCTCAGGGACAACGTGCCCAATGCAGAAGCCGTGCGATCTGCGCGGGTACCGTTGTTCAACGGAGGAAGACATAGCGGTGAAATAGGGGAAGATTTTTGTAGTGAGTGAATAGCAGAGCGGGAGATGACCTGAAATGACGGAGCATAGACTCACCCGCCGCTGAAACGGCCGTCCGTCAGACACGCGACATCGTGACCCAATCCGGCACCCATGATGAGACTCGTGGGCTTCAACATTTCGGGCATACCTAGTGAAAACGCGGAGGAATATTGTTAAGCGACACGAAGGGAAAATGTGGCCACGGAAGCAATGGTTCCAAAGGTCAACCGCAAAGAGTACGTACCTGGACCTCCCTTCGGACCCAAATAGCGGAGCACAACGACCGTCTTCTCCCCCTTTTTGATCGACCCGCTCTCCACGGCCGCGACGAACTCGTCCTCCGAATCGAACGTACGAGCCTTTCCGGTAAATCCAAGGCCTTCCTTGCCTGTAATCTTGGCGACCGCTCCTCCGGGGGCCAGGTTGCCTCGCAGGATGCTGGACACCGCTCGGGATCAGTGGTCTGCCGCGTTGCAGCCATGTGGAATAGGGTACACACCGGAGATGGCCAGTCTCCTTAATCGGCTTCTCCAAGGGCCTAATAACGTCCTGCCGGGTGAATTCGAGCTCACCGTGCTCATGCGTCCATCGGTCAAGGTTCTCGCCCAGAGGGCGACCAGTGACTGTTAGATTATTGCCGTCGATCAGATTATTCTTCAGCAGATATGCAAGAATTTCTGTGACAGTCACGGATATTTCAGACACGTTCACTCGATCAAGAAGGGAAGAGCCATACTGGGGATACCGCCAATCTTGTACACGTCCTCCATGACGTATTTGCCGCTGGGCTTCAGGTCAGCGATGAAAGGTACGCGGTCGGATACGGCTTGAAAGTCGTCAATGGTCAAGTCGATGCCGACTGAGTGCGCTACAGCGATGAGGTGCAGAACAACGTTGGTAGAGCCACCGAGAATCATTGTCAAGACCTGCAGTACGAATCAGGCGCTGTAATGCGAGGAATATGAGAAACCTACCATCGCGTTCTCGAACGCGGAACGGGTCATGATGTCCCGCGGACGGATGTTCTTCTCGAGGAGGTTCCACATCGCTGGACCAATCGACTGACACTCCTTGAGCTTCTCGGGATATTCCGCAGGGTATGATGATGATCCGGGAAGAGTCATACCCATAGCCTCCGCTGCGCTGGCCATGGTGTTCGCAGTGTACATCTGCTCTTGATGTCAGACTCTGCCTGCCGGGCCGTATACATTTACTCACTCCGCCGCAAGCACCAGGACCGGGGCATGCATGCCGAATGGTGTTGTACCGCTCTCGCTCAGCCTCTTCGGTCTTGCCGGATTGCAAGTACTTGCCATATGACTGAAATGCGGAGACGATGTCCAGCTGTGGCGCACCCTCGCAGGAGCCGGGACGGATAGTACCTCCATAAACCATAAGACCGGGTCTGTTAAGTCGGCCCACTGTCGAGTAAGTCAGTACAACACTTGGCGTTTATGATTGATGACGATACGCACAAGCCATGAGTACTCCAGGCATGTTCTTGTCGCATCCCGGAATGACCACCATGCCGTCGAGCCAATGGCCCCCGGCAGCGGTCTCGACAGAGTCCGCAATCAGATCGCGGGACTGCAGCGAGTAGGACATGGCGCTAGTACCCATGCTGATTCCATCACTGTGTGCAAGCATAGCTGTTCAGCAATATATTGGGCCTCTGATGGTACTCGCAGGAACGCACCTGACACCGACGGTACCAAATTGGTATCCAATGATTCCCGTATCTTGGAGAGACTTCTTGACATGCTGGCCAAGGCCGAGCAGGTGTTTATTACAACTGCATGGTTATGAGCCGATCGTGCGCCCAAAGTGGAGTGAATGACACCCACGGATTTCCCTCGTACCTGCGGCCGGTCAGTGACGCGTCGAGCACTCACAAAAGACGTGACACGTACCACACACTCGCTACTCCTACCATCGCTTTCTCAAAGTCTTCGTCCGTCCGGATGCCATCTGTGTCGTAGAGCATGGCCTGACTCGCGCCTTGTGTTTTGGGCTTCGTGATTGTCCGGCTGTACCGGTTCATGATTGGCTTCTCGTTGCATGCTGGAGAAGAAGTCGAGAGTAGCCTGCGCGATCCGCGTCTGAACACAGCGCGTGCGGGAAGAGCAGATTGCCAGGAGTGCATGATGGCTGCAATGAAGCAGTCGGGATGGTCACTGCGCGTGCAAGGTGACCGCTATTACTGTCTTGAGTCGACTCGATCGCTCGCTCGAATTGGACGAGTCATCATTGGCTGTGACGCATTGTGACACAGGTCATGTGCAGCGTGACCGTTTTCATTCATGAAGTCGTGCGCTTGCCTGCCGCGGTTGCACCTGGTTGCACTGCTTCGGCGGGGAGCCCGAGTCTCCGAGATCTGATCTTCATGAGCGAATTCCCCGCTGCAACCGTTCTCCCAAGCTGTTCGTGCGGCTGTTTCACATCCACAAATTGCTGTCACCGTGAGTAATGTGTGCATCTTCAGCGTCATATGTACCGAGGTATGAAGAACACGCCAACGATTCCTTGCACTCTGACGTCCCGACTGTGACTCTCTGCGACGTTGATATCAACTTTCCCACACCTTAGATCGAGATAGCGTTCTGAGCAAAGTGGGCAACAACCCCCAAAAACTTCGGGAGGCGCCGGCGCAGAGCCGATCGAGCCTATCGGAACACGCCAGGTGCTGCCAGGTGCCGGAGCCCGTTTCTACCCAAAATGCGCCACCTCCGTAACCGCAATCGGGCTAGCCTCGCAAGGGACGGGCGACACCGCCGAGACCCCGGTGACGTCCTGATTCCTAGCTCCGGGGACCGGTAGCCATAACAGTTGCACACAGGAGCCCTTTCCGGCCGTTCGCCCACTCATGTGCAGGTACCAGTGCAGCGCTCCTAACGTTACCGTCGGAGCGGGGCCGATTCGACATATCCATCGAGCGAGTTTAGGGGACCAATACAGTATTTGTTGTCCGTTACGCCGATCGCGTTTCGGCTAGATTGTGTGACCGTGACTCGTTCTAATACAGCGCAACAGCTCTACCCGCTGCCAGGCAGATCAGAGACGTCGCTGGTGAATTTCCACCCCGCCAGATCAGCGTCCCTCGCGAGTGCGATGACGACTACGCTTCTCTCCGCTCGCTGGGCTCGCGCGCGGGCGATGACGACAGAGTGTTGTGAGCCTCTGAGATGGTTGAACCGGGGGGATAGCGCATGCGGCGCACGGTCGATTCGGGCAAGGGCGCCGCGAGTGGCGGGTCGCAATAACAACCAGCGGCGCGCGGGAGCTACCTCAGTTTTGGTACGGTCGGAATGTGGCTGACCGTGACTATCGATCGTTTCCTCGACCGCGTCCTCCCGCAGGGCGCGAGCCATCGCCGCGCCGTGATCTGGACGGTCTGCTATACACCTCGGCTCTCTCCCGGCGCATTCGTCTCGTCGTTCGTAGGGTGATCAGTTGCGCCCGACCGCCCGAACCCCTGGTCTCGCGATCTGTCTGCAGCGGAAGCAAACTCTCTTTGGTTCACCGACCTTTTCAGCAGCAGGGCACAGTAACGTCGCGCGTCCTCGTCGGCGCCGCAATAATGGGGGTGTAAACCGCGGACTTCCCCTTCCCCGCCCCTCTTTTTTCTTTTTGCAAGGAGAATTGACCGACTGCGCTCCGGGATCCTCCAAGATCGTCGACCGTCGTGGTCGGCGTGCCCCATACCTACTATACAATACACGCTCGCAGCTCATGAGCTTATTATTTTCCTCCGTCCTTTCAACTGCTGCTGCTTTGTTGCATGTCGTCCGGAGGCATCATCGCTATTGACTGCAGAAAGCCACTGAACGCGCGCAAGCCAACCACGCATGGAGGGTCGAGGAGGCCGCCAGCGACAGCCACAACAACGACATAGCTCGCTCCCCGCCAGCCTCCATCGCTTGCTGGTATTGGGTTCTCCCTCTCCGCCAGGAACACCAACTCCAGAAACCCAGAATCAAGACGATAGAGAAGCCACACCGGCTCCGCAAACGCAGAGGAACGAACCTGGTCCATCGAGATACCGACTCCAAGGTGGCCCTGAGCCTGTGCATCCTGCCACAGCGGGACGGGGTCAGCCTCTTCCGTCATTTGTGTTGACACCAGCCGTGTTCGCAGGCCTCGGAGGATTTACAGAACCTCTACCACCTAATCGACGCTCAGTCAGTCATTCACAAATATCGCATACCGTCGCCGCTCGCGAGCCAGCGATAGCAGGCGCCCTACCGCTGCCAGTGCCTGCTCTCGAGCCACCACCATACCCACCACAGCAAATCATAAGCACCGACCCGGTCTACTATGCCTCGTCTTCCGCGCGAACTCTGCGCCCAGCTCTGCCACCTGGACCGCGCCTTCGACCCATCTCATGGAGCGAAGAGAGCGTCGCAGCGGGGCCTCACCCGCCTCTGCCAGCTGCCAGACTAGGCAGTCCGGATAGGAGCGCCTTTGCGCCGCCTCAGACATACTCGCAGCCTACTCGGATCCCCCTCGGGGTCGCTCCCCCTTCGCCACCTGTTGCTGGGCCATCACGACTGCCTGCCTCTGAGGAACCACAGACGGGCGAACGCAAGCGCAAAGCTCGGTCGCAGAAGGCTGAAGATGTTCCGCCTTCGAAGGGATCAAATTCTGCGACTGGAGAGGCCCCCTCCACAGCGCGCCGAAGACAAGACATCAGCGCCAGCAGACGAGGTGAGTTCGCTTGCCTCCATATATGCGCGGTAGATACGGAGTGGAGCTTTTTTTCCCATCAGGTCGGGGCAATCGCGCGGCCTCCACAACGGCCATACCAGCGCGTGGGAGAGGCGAGACCTCGAGCCAACGGACCGCTCGTTCTTTGAGCAGGCGGCGGTCGGAAGCCGGGCCCTCTTCTCCAAAACGGCAGTCGAAGAGCGGGCGGGGAAGTCCTGCGTCATCGACGGAAGAGTATCGTGTGGCCGTTGGACCGACGGCCTATTCCGTGACTACTCTTTCGCCGTTGCGGGCGACGCCGATCTTACCTCCTGCTCCAGAGCTGGGGCCTACCGCGGGGACTCGACTACCGCGCCTACCGGCTGCTGTACCAGCCGCTGGGCCGTCGAAGAGTCGAAGGAGAGAGGAAGAATCGGGGGAGGGGATGGAGGTGGATGTGCAAGTGAAAAGGGGCGAGTCGGATGCAGAAGG
>CCBP010000101.1:15540-28099 GCA_000765035.1 Trametes cinnabarina
GGGGCGCCGGGACCGACACTTTCGAGGTCGAGCTCGACGGCGGCACGGAAACGACGGCGGCGAGGACAGCAGACATCGCAGCAACAGGAGAGCACGCCGACGTCTGCGTCGAGCTCGGAACCCCCGCAAGCGCCAAAGGCGAAGAAGACGCAGATTGCCTGTCACTTCTGCCGAGGTAAGCAGTCTTCCCCGCTCGTCACGGCCTGGACAGGCGCTCTCTCCCGAGCAGACCGTTCCACTGGCAGTTCCCCGTCAGAGGAGAGACCGCTGACGTCTTGGTGTTTCTTCCCGGTGCGGACAGCCCGAAAGCTCCGCTGCGACGGCCAGAGGCCCTCCTGCGCCAACTGCAGCAAACGCGGTCATCCGTGCACGTACGAACAGCAGCCCAAGCGTCGGGGACCAGGCAAGGCCCCTCGTGGCTCCACCCGCAGACGCAGGCAATTCCCAGAGGGCGCCTCGGCAGCGGAAGCAATGCGGACCACGGAGGCTGTCAGCGGGGACACCAGCGCGAGTACCGCCACTGCCTCCGTCGCTGTCGCTCGAGCGAGCGCCCCGGCGCCGGAAGCTGCGGGACCCTCGAACGCGGAAGCGGCGTTGGGTCAAGATGCCACCTCCCCTCCATCAGCGCGTGCCCGACGTGCACAAGCGGCGGCTTCCCCTATCTCTCTGCCTCTCCCCTCCACGTCCTCTTTGATTTCTGCACCGGCACCAGCTGCGCAGTCTGCTGTCCAAGCAAGCCTATCGCTCGCGACACAGCCCGCATTCGACCCCCAGCTCAGAGGACCCGTCCCCGTCTATCCCGGACTGGCATACCGGTCTCCGTCCGCGACATCATCATCATACAGCGCGGGCCACGCATCGTCTTCCCGTCTGCACCCTTACACCTTGGGTCGAGGCATGACTCGGAGCGTAGCCTCCGACAGCGTACGGTCCAGGACCTCGAATACGTCAAACGTCTCCTCCGCCCCCTCTGTCCCCGAGTCTGAAGATGGGAGCGTGGCAGCGCCGGATGAATTCGATCCCACGGACTTTGTTGACTATGAACGCTTCTACCGGTCGCAAGGGCAATCGCACCCACCGTCGTCTCGACCAGGACCAGGGCACGGAGGAGCTGAAGACGGTTCGCAATAGAGCACGCCCGCAGATGGCGGGTCGGACACAGGCAGAGAGCCGCGGAGTGCAAGCGTGGGACTGCACTCGACCGGCGTGCTTCTTTGCCTGGAACGGCCGCACAGAGATGAGGGTGCGTGTCATTGTGCCAGTGCAGGGGTGCGTTCATCTCCCATGGGCTTCGCGGTTGCCGGGGCTAGCTTTGGCAGATGTTCACGCGCGCGTTTACTGTTCGGACGAGGTCCGTTGGTCCGTTAGCGTTGTGAGCGGGCTTTGTCGCAACCGGCGTGACCCTGAGCTACATGTTCACTCATGCACCGTCTGGAGGTGCAGCTGCGGCCGTTGCGCATGTGCGTGCGTACCGTGGAGGCAGCGTTGCACGCGACAAAAGGAGTGTTCCGACATGATTATACCCTCACTGTTATTCGAGAAAGATGCCCAGTAGTGTACAAAGATGCCACCGTTGTACTTGGCACAGCTAGCTAGTACCATTGATAGTCAGTAGGATACGACCCTAATGCGAAAGACCTGTGAACGAGAGACTGATGTAATGGCGGACGGAGTAATGGAGGTGAAACAGCGTTGGGAGAGTCGGAAGCGGGGCCGGTCGATAGGGCGGAAGAGGGCTCCGATGGAAGGCTGCAAATGGACACGGACCCTCTTTCGACTCGGATCGCTGAGCCTGAGCGGGCGGCTAACTCGGCGCCGGAACCTCGCTGATGGTTGTCCGCGTTCGAGAACGCGATCCGCCAGTCTATTGCCATTGGCCGAGGGTGCCATGTATCGCCCACACGGACCCTCGTCCACGAGCCCCACCCCCGCATCTCCCGCTCCCATATCCGCTCCTCCCTCCTCCTCCTCCTCCTCCCGTCTCCCCATGGACCACATCGACCACCGCCACCCTCGCGGCGACGTCGACGTCCATGCCCGTTCCCCTTTCGACCGCCACCTCCACGTCCACCCCACCAACAACCCCCCATCTCCACAAGCCTGCTCACCTCCGCTGTGCCAGCCGCGCCCGCGCAGATACCGCAGGAGCAGCAACCGCAGTCAGGATGTCCGAGACCGACGCCCCTGGCTACACCCTCATGGTCGCAGGCCGGCGCACAGGCAAGACCTCCTTTCTGCGCCTCCTCCTAGACACCAGCAACATCGCTTCCACCGTCTCCCGCGAGCAGCTCGCCTCCGTCGCCAAGTTCGTCCAGGGCTCGAGCGGCCACACCTCGCATGTCCGGACCGTGTCCATCAACGTCGACCTCGCCCCGGATGACGTGGACGAGGAGCACCCGCTCAACCTCACCCTCATCGACACGCCCTCGCTCGACTTTGACGACAAGCACGCGTCCGAGCGCGCGTTGCAGGACATCCTCCGACACGTCGAAGCGCGACTCGCGGAGAGCTTGGACGACGTGAGTGGTGCTCCCCCTTTAGACGCCCGTCGGTTGTGTTTCCCCCCGGCGCCAATTGACGTCGTGACCTGGTCCCCGGTCCGAGATCAGCAATCCTGGTCAGGCCCGTGGTCAGGGAACGGTAATGGGCGCCCTGACCTGAAGTAGCTGCTGAGTTGTATAGGTGCACTTGCGCACATCGTGAAGTGAAGTTGCAAGGCCGTAGTTGCGCGATGTGGCTCCACCCTGAATCTACCAGTGCTTCGTGCCCCCGCCGATCCGTATGCTGACCTTTCTTCCCAGGAACGCAAAGCTCTCAACGGCGACCACCATGTACATCTGTACGTTCGCACTTGCAGCCTCATCGAATCCTCACAATTGACTGTTGACGCGAAATCGTAGATGCTTATACTTCCTGGACCCAAACTACATAGTACCACCCTCCGTACCTGCACCACCAGCACCCCCTGTACCTCGTGCACGTACCAACAGTCTTTCTACTCATGAGTCCGAGCCTGTCATCCTAGACCCTCCGGTGACAAGCAACCCGGTGCTTTGTCGGCCAATCCTTCCTCCCTCTGACATCACCGCCATCCGCCGGCTCTCTGCCCGCGTTAACGTCCTGCCTGTAGTAGCCTGCGCAGACGTTCTGACTACAGATCGCCTTACCGCGGTGAAAATGGCCATTCGCAGAGACCTCGCCGAGGCAGGCATTGGTTTCGGCATCTTCGACCTCGACATCCCGCTCTATGCACAGCTAGAGTCCAAGGCCCTGAAGCAGCAGCAGCACAAGGCCGAAAACGGCTATATGAAGCACCACCTCAATGGTCCACCCAATTCACCACCCTCCACGCCAATTACCCCGACACTGTTGAGACTGCCATTCTCGTTGATATCGCCAGATATGTACTCGCACAGCGACGGAATCGCGCGAGCGCCGCTATCGCGCTCCGAACTGATGCAGCAGTACATGCCTTCCAACGGCATGGCACCCAAAACGCAGTCGTCCAAGGTCGTCTCGGGCAAGTTTGTGAGACACTACCGATGGGGGTCGCTCGACGTCATGGACGCGAGCCACTGCGAATTCCTGCACCTCCGCGGCGCCATTTTTCACCATATGGAGGTAGGATTGTCTCAAAGGCCAGATGGCCATCACATCTCATGCTCATCCACTTTGCCCCGTAGACGCTGCAAAAGTACACTCGCGAATACTTGTTCGAGAAGTTCAAGTCGGAGGTGCAGCCGCCCCCACCAGTCGCCGTCCGATCTCCTCAGCCAGCGGCGGTTACGCGACTTCCGCCGATGCGGGGGTCCCGGCCTATCCTCGCAATAGAGACCGCGCCTTCCCATGCGAACGCGAATGCAAACGGTCACCCCGCGCTATCTGTGCCGCGTTCGGCGGTTACGATCAATGGTGAGCCGACGTCTGCTGCCCCGGTTCTCAGCGCGACGACGGTGCGCGATCTTTCGCCGAAGACTGCGACCTCTGCAAGTCAGTCCAATCCTCCTTCCGTCCATCTTGTTTGTGCGTGCGTACGCGAGTGCGATGGCGTCGTTCTTGTTGGCTATCGCTTTGTGCGCGAGTTTGGGGACTGTTTGCTTACGCCATCCTCTCCGTACCCACAGGAACCCAGCGTCAGCGGGCGAAGAAGATCACAGTTGCGTGCAACTTCTGCAGATGTGAGTTCCGCTCCGATCATCCGTTCCCAGGACCCCGTTCCCTCGATATGCTGTGTTCGGCCTTCTCACGCACGCATCTTCTTCTGCAGCGCGCAAGCTCAAGTGCGACGGCGGCAGACCGGCATGCGGACAGTGCTATAAGCGCCAGAACCCGTGCGACTACACCGCGAGCAACAAGCGGCGCACCGCGGGGGCGGGCAAACAGCGGAAACAGTACGGCGACAGCGAAAGCGAAGGTGACAGCCTCGAAGACGCATCTGGAGAGCTCGACGGCCCTCTTCCTCACTCCCACCTCAACCATCACCATCTATCGCAGTCGCACTCCCCGGAGGTGCCCTCGGCGCCGTCCGTCTCGGCGTCTGCCTCCTCCGCACCGCACTCCCGAAGAAGCTCGAACGTCAGCATGCTTCTGACGGATCCGCTTCCTCCCCTGAGCGCCGCGGTCGAGCCCCGGCAGGAGGCCGCCTCTGCCGTGCTACCACCGATCACTTCCCAGACGGGCTTGGGAGTGCCCGCTTCGGCTGGCTCGCGCCGGTCCTCCATGAATACGGAACTCCCACCCATTGCGACGCTGTCCGCGCCCTCGGGCCCGCAGGAGGCCATGGCGTCGTTCAAGGGTTCAGACACCTCGGCGTCGACGCGCAGACGTGCGCCGTCCACTGCGCCAGGTCGAAGCGGCGGCGGCCGCGGTGGTGGCGGGTCAAAGATCGTCGCATGCAACTTCTGTCGTGGTGCGTATCTCTATGCAGCGATCGGGGTCGTAATGACGGTCCGACTGACTCCTCTTCTGTGCCTTCTTTCCACAGCACGCAAGACGAGATGCGACGGAGCACATCCCACATGCAGCAGCTGCTCGCGCCGATCGTTGCGGTGCAACTACGTCAACGACCCGACGACGAAGGCGCGGTCGAAGAGCAGCGCGTCGACGACGCCTCCGGACTTGTCTGCTTCTGCCTCTTCACGCTCCTCGCCCGCGTCGTCTGGCGGGCCCGTCACGCTCTCCGTGCCGAGCCTGTCGGACTCGGGCGTACGGTCGATCAGCGAGCTCGACGCAGATATCGCGCAGCAGCAGCCGGCGAAGAAAATGCGCCTCGCGGCGGAGCTGAGCACCCCTGCGATCGCGGTCCTCAGTGGACCGTAGGCAATCCAATCCCCTTTTCCCCCTTCCGCCAAGACACTCGTTTCCGTCCCCTCCCTGGCTTCATCTTCCACCTTTTCCTGTTCGAGTTTCCATGTCTGTACTCCGCGAGGTACACTGTACTACAAGAATGGGACCCGAGTCGTGCGCCGCTTCGTCGTAGAAAATGAAACACTCAGCCTCCTCTGATAGCTCTCTCCTCTTCCCGCCGTTTCTTGTGGCGTGCGTTCTCTCCTCCCCCATCTTTCAGATATCTCTAGTCCCGTCTGCGTATCCCATTTTCTGCTATTTTCCGTACATTCCCCTCCCCTACTTTTCATTCTCGCTCGATTTTGGGTTTTAGGCTACGACTGTCGACTCCCCGAGATACTCGCTCGTAAACGTTGTTGCATTGGAAGTGTACTATAGCCCTTTCTGACCGTTGTCTCGCTCGTTTGCTCTTCCGTGGGCGAGCCTCTATCTTCCCCTTGTTGTTTGCTATCCTCAAACTTGCGCCTGCGGGAAGTGTTGTTTTCCCGCGGTTCGCGGATACCATGTATGAACGAGCGTGTGCCGTATGTTTCCCAATCAGGGCACGAGCAATATAGCCGAGGCGCGTCGCCAAGCGCGAATGGTGGATGCTCGTCCGAGTCTGGACAAAGCCGCCACCTCCCTTCTTCGCGACACTCGCGTACATTACTCTGTATACACGCTACGTTCGCACCCACACACTCCGGCCCTAGCGCAAAGCTCTTTGTCATTTTGTGTCCACTGGCGCCGCGGTGCATGTGCTAAACGTCTTTCTTCCGCTCGCGCTGGTCGTCTCAACAGCGCTCTCACACATTCGTTTCTCATTTCTCCACTCGCAGCAGCCCGTTCGTTTTGTGTTATACCCTCTGAGCCTCACATACGCTTCGTGAACGTACACTCCGTGACGCCATG
Organism: Trametes cinnabarina; assembly: GCA_000765035.1. Taxonomy (NCBI): domain Eukaryota; kingdom Fungi; phylum Basidiomycota; class Agaricomycetes; order Polyporales; family Polyporaceae; genus Trametes; species Trametes cinnabarina. The sequence goes on from CCBP010000101.1 coordinate 21,778, forward strand.
TTCTCCTTCCGCCGCAAGCCGCAGAAGCAGCCCTCGGAGCCCAATGGCATCCGCACCTCGCCCTCTCTCCCCGAGCTCTCGACGCAGGGCAGCATACCCTGGCCGAGCAATCTCGTCGACCTCTCTCAGCTCCCACAAGAGCAACCCCCACCGCCCAGAGGCGCGGCCAAGACGTCGTTCTCTGCTGACGCCAAGGGCCCTGTACCGTTTCACAAGCCATGGACGTCGCCGGGAAAGGCGGTCGACGGGAACGGCGTGCCCATATCGTCGCTGTACATGTCGCACCCGCCGTCCGCGTTCGAGACGCGTAAGCAGTCGTTGCAAGGCCGGACGCGTCCCAGCCAAAAGCGCTCCCGCAACCCGACCACGTTTAATATCATGGTGCGTCTTGCGCTGCCCAGCGGTGGTTTGTGGTCATGCGCTGAATGACACGCGTGCAGGTCGCAGGAGCGCAGGGCACTGGCAAGACCTCTCTGCTGCGCCTCCTACTAGAGACTGCAGACATCTCTCCCACTGCCACTGCGGACCAGAAGGCTGCGATGGACCGCTTCCTGCGGGGCGCGCCCAAACGGACGGAGACGATACAGACCGCCTGCGTCGAGATCTGTGAGAGCAAATACGACCGTCTCCTGCTTTCTGTCATCGATACTCCCGGACTCGACTTCCAAGAAGGACACGAACTCAAGCTGGAGCGGCAGGTCTCCTCCATCGTCAAGTACCTCGATGCTCAATTTTCGGATACCCTCAACGAGGTAAGCTCAGAGAGTTCGCGCCGCCCCTGAACGGTGCCTGTCTGCCGCGTGAGAGCGCGTCACAAGGCGAAAGAGATGCTGATACAGTCTACAGGAGTCGAAAGTTGTCCGTCAAAGCAAGGGAGACCAACACATCCACTTGTCAGTTTCGCTGTTGTGTTTGACAGTCCGAAGTGTTGCTCATCCATATCTCCTCAGATGCATCTACATGATCGATCCCTCAACGGTGACGACCGAGACGCTACGTCGCGGGCAGTCGTCGTTCCCCAGTAAAGTCCGCTCGGAGACGACGATCTCGTACAAACCCTCCGAGCCGTCTACCCCTGCACCGGGAGACTCGGACACGGAGGATGACTCAGATGACGACGAGTCGGGCGAAAACTTGACAATGTCGTCCACCGACATCCGCGTGATCCGCCGCATTGCAGCGCGCGCAAACGTCTTGCCCGTTATTGCAAAAGCAGACTCGCTCACTAACGACAAGCTCGCGGCGATCAAGAAGGTCATTCGCCGCGACCTCCATGCGGCGAACCTCGACTTTGGCGTATTCGGCCCCGTGCGTGCAGGAGAGGAGCGCCCCAAGAGCAGCGCTAGCCCCACGAACGGCCCAATCCACGGCCACGGGGATACCAATGGGAATGGCGCGACTGCTGTGGAACATAGCGATGAGGAGAATGAGGAGCCTGAGGAGCGCCGCTCGCGGCCCGTTATCAAACTGCGTCCAACGCGGCTCTCGAAACCTCGTTCCTCGCGCTCGCGTTCGCGGCTTGACCTCACGGAGACCGCGGAGGAGCCAGTGTTCGAAATCAACGATACTGAGAGCGTCGCGAGCGTGCGGTTCTCCGCGCACATCGTCGCGAAGACGGACCTCAGCGAGCAGCTCCCCTTCGCCGTCATCACTCCCGAACCTACCCGCCGTCGACGTACAGGCTCGCACAAGGACGGGCACGGGATCATCTATGCGTCGCCGGTGAGCGCAGTCGCAGGCACGAATGGACATACGCAGATTAACGGCCACGCGGACGAGCGTATGTCGGTACACACAACGTCCCCCTCGGAGGATGGTCACGCGCCGTCGATCGCGCACTCGACCATGACATCGCCCGTAAGTCCGACGACGCCTGCCTCCGTCCGCAACTTCGCGTATCTGTCGGGGCCGCCGGCGGACCTGAGGGGCGTGTTCGTGCGGAAGTTTAGGTGGGGGACGGTCGACGTGTTGTCTCCGGAGCACTGCGACTTTGCGGCTCTGCGCACGGCGGTCCTTTCGACCCACATGAAGGTGAGCACAGCGCGCAAATGCATTAGGTTGGTGCTCGAGCTCACGACTATCGCAGTTGTTGAAGATACGTACCAAGGAGGTGCTGTACGAGAAGTACAGGACGGAGAAGCTCCTCGCTCGGCGTGCAACGCGGAATATCAGCGAGGACGAAACTCGCAAGCTCTTGGAAGGTCGGTCTTTCCAGCGTCGTATCTGGGAGCATTACCAACTGATCGCGTCTATGCATTCACAGATCTGGGTCTCTGATTTATTCGGTTCAGTCTGGTCCGTCCTTCGTACGACTGCTGTATATGTTCATCGGATTGAGGAATGTGCCCCGACTACCATTCGGAAGCCCATGACGCACATGTGTATCTTCAAATGCTCAATTTACTTATCTATCCTTGCTTCGTGCACTGATTGTGTCTACTATACCGTTTGTTATTTGTTTGTAGTTTGCATACCTTTCGAGTACATGATACCGTTCCGAGTGATTCTCTCCTTTCCCGGTCCTTGTCAGTATGCGACAACCTCTACATTGGTTATCGTCGTAGCTGGAGGCTTCTGCACGTGTATGCATCTAACTATGACCATTCTGCTTCTTTGACGCTAGCGCATCGATCTCTTCTTGCGACATACCGTCCAATCTAACCAGCAGGTAATCGACCTGAAATCATCCTGAGCAACGTTCACATGTCGGATGGATCAACTCGACATACCTCAACCTCCTTGGTCAAGGGAATGATGTAGTCCTGGTACAGTTCCACGACGCCGTCCACGTCGATTTTCCTCGTTGCGGAATCGTTCAAGGGCTCGCCTTCAGGCGAGAAATTGATAGCATAGGTGTTCGCCTTCTTACGGAGCCGCTGAAGGAGCTTCTCTTCGACCGCAGGCTTAGTTATCAGGTTCGCAAGGGCCTCGCGGTTACGGGATTGAATGTGCGGAATGAACGCGGCTGGGTCATCTCGGAACTTGCTTTCGGAGACGAACTTCCCTGCATGCGGGAATATGTCCAACCAGATCCTTCGTCAGCCCAGTGCGGATCAGACGTCAAACTACGGAGGCGTACCGTAATGCACCCGCTTCGAAATCGCTTGGAGGACCTCCAAGTCGACGAAGGCGGCACTTCCATAGTTGCCGTCATCCTCGAATTCGTCGTCGCCCGATATGCCACGCGCACGTTTTATCGCGGAGAGGAGGAGCGTCGCCTGCCGTGTGATTCGTGGGACGATGTGCTGCACGTAGAACGAGAGGATGGACTTGTTCACGTTGATGCTGTTGGGGTAGAGGATCGGCGGGTGCGGGATGGGCTTGAGGATCGGCGGAGGCAGCTCTTTGATGTCCGTGAATGGATATTCATCGGGGCTGGGTGGGTCGGCGTGAGCGTTGAATGAGCCGGTCGACAGTGGGCAATGTGGAACGAGCGCAGCTCACCTCGTGTATCTCCTCGCTTTTGCTATGAACCACCACCACCACCACGAAGCTCAGCTTGCGTATATTGGCACGATCCAGGCTTGATTGCTCACCGTGGAAGGTCTCAGTCTCTTTCAAGAACCACTCGAGCCAGCTACCCTCGAAGCCTATGTCTCGGAGCTCCTTGAACTCGCCGCGCCGGTAGGCCTTCGGATTGTGTGCGAACTGGGCGCGCTCGATGAGCGAGAAGATGATCGTGTCCTCGAGACGCGTAAGGATGCCTCGGATGCGGTCGAGCGACAGCGGATCCTCGCTGACGACCAGGTTCTGGACGGGGTACGGGACGCTCGACATGGCTTGCGGTAGAGTTGGGAGATGGGAGACTGCGCGGGCTGTGTGCGACTTGGCTCTGGCGACAGACTCGGATGGGTGCGACGGCTCTCACTGGACTCTTGTCTGCGACCGCTAGCCGGCTGGCTGGCTGTATGCGCCGCGAGTATTTATCAATATCCCCCTCGATGCCTCACGCCAGTACAATCCTGCCGCACTGTCGGGAAGCGGCGTCCACGGTGCCCCCGTGTAACGCCGCTTCAATCGCACGCAACCCTTCGGGCGAAGCGGCTCAAATGGGTGTGTCAAGGATCACGCTCATGCGTTGTGAGACAGAAGCTGATAGCGATACTGATTCATCGGGTGGGTAGCGCGATATGCGAGTCGCTCGTAGGCGGAGTACTCGGGTACATAATGATATTTCAAAGGCGGCACCGGTACACTGCGAATGTCATCGCCGTGTTTTCCATCCGATGATCCCAAGTCGACAAGGCGTATTTATCTTGAACCTAGGAGCTTCAGTACTGCATCACCTTCATTCCAAGCAGACACGGGAGACACTGAGATAATCAGCTGCCATATCATGCACACGCCACAATACTCGCTGCTGCCAGTGCTACCATACCTCTATTAGTACAGCCCTGCCATCATGCTGGTTTCCTTCTTAGCGAACTGGCGTTGGCTCCGCTACAAGGTAAGTCCATTAATCTGGAAAACGGGTCAAGCCACATGATGTGTGCTCATGTACATTGTCACAGGCGGGCGGCATGCTTGTCCTCTACGCAGAGCCATGAAGCATTCTGGGAGCTGCAGTCACCTCAGCGAATATTTTGGGCCTAATATTTGGACCATTTTCCACGTTTGCTTTCGGTCAAAGTAGGACAGCTTGTCTGCGGCCGTCTTCCACGTTGATCACGCCTCTACTACAATGAAGTCTGCCGAGTCCTCCATTCCTGTGGGGAATTCGCAGCCAGGGGCTCAAGGCATGGTCCGACCATTGACCGTATCTAGCAATACGAGTGCTTGTATGCTGCTTGATCCAGAGGTGGGTACGGAGGTTTTCGTCGTCCACAGTTTCACCTGATAAGCGTATACATAGCGCATATGACCGAGGGATCCTATTCAGCTTGGCGACTTCTCCCTCCTGTGTTCCTGACCACCTTCGTCGTTGCCCGGCGCGCCATGATTCACCCGGTGGCGTCGATGCGGTCGTGATTGTCCTGCCTTCGGGATTCTCCATAGGTTATAGAAACTACGACGAGAGTTATGAACCCAGGCTGCAACGCTTCTACTGAAAGTCATCGTCGAACACATTAGTCCACTGCAGGATGTTGAGAAGACGAATCGTGTGGAAGATTAGACAGGCGCTCTCCCAGCCGTCACACTGGAATCCTGGACGGGGCTTTGGAAGCTCACGGTGCTCACCTGATCTACGAAGATTCAGTACTTTTGCTAAAGTCTCCACGACTAGCAGCAGTAAGTTTTTTTGTCAGACTATTCGCCAACAATAGGAGAGAACTCTGTCACAACGTCGCTCAGTCAGTCTAAGATGCAAATCGAAGGTATATACTTGCCTTTGTCGATATCCTTTGGAGCGAGCCAAGAGCACGACCGACGCCGCCAAGTCGCTGCCCGTTGCCCCGGAACTACTCTGGACTACCCCACATCGATGGTACGGTATCATGACGGTCCATCTTTGAGCAGGAGTCCCCAAATCAGTGGCGCGTGAAAGTGCAGCGCAAAGCCACATCCTGCACCCGTCAGCACAGAGGGATACAAGGGTGTTGCACAGAACGCACCCCGTGGAGCGTGGATTTCTCAGAAGACTTGGCCCCACGGAAAGGCACCCACTGACCGTGCTCGTCAATACATCCTAGGCCTCCAGCTCGAAGGATTGATTATCTGGCCTCTATCAAGCCTCCCCAACGCATCGCCGTGAGAGCCCTCCCCACCGATTCCGTCCAGAAGCCCATGAAACGGCTCCGGGCTCCCGTCAAATGCCCAAGCTTCTCCCAACTTCTCGCTGCGGAACGCTCGCGGACCGTCTTTCGTACGCTCGTGGGGGCATGCTGCATTCCGGTTCGCGAACGAGGGTGATAACCACGGGGGTGGTGACTGGATGGTGAAACGCACCCTGCTCCTATGCCGGCCTATAAATGCAGCGAGGGTACTCTTGTATGTTGACGGATTGGTGCTCCTTCGCTATCGACTCGACCTTGCCCCTGCTCAGCTGCTATGGCTCCCGCAGTCATCTACGGATCCCAGCCCGACGAGGCGCCCCTCCTGCTGAACAAGAACAGCGTGAAGGCTGATGTGGCCAACGGGACGTACGATGTTAAGGAGGACTACAGCGGTGACTACCGCTTCGCTCCCATCGAGGAGGCACAGGTGTCGAGGGCCATGATCAAGCGGTAAGCAGGGGGACGCGTAGTACAGGTCAGTCCCTGGACAATCCTCACATCTGTACACAGGTACTTCAACATGATGTATGAGCGTGCCATTTCGGACGTCGTCATCATCGGCGCCGGCAGCGCCGGCTTGTCCTGCGCATACCACCTCGCAAAGTCCC
>CCBP010000101.1:37928-83927 GCA_000765035.1 Trametes cinnabarina
TGATGAGGTAGCAACGGCATCCTTATCCTTGGCGCGCTCAACCTCAGCATCGGACGCCGAGAGGATAATCTCGACGTGGCAGGGGTGGCCTTGGTAGGGGTTGATGCGACCGTGCGCACGGTACGTGCGGCGGCGGGTTTTCTGTGAGATGGCAGTAGTCAGGTAACCTCCTCCCCGAACGATCGATGGATGACATACAGGAGCCTGCTGAACGACAATGTTCTTGATGTAGAGGTCCTCAACGTCGATGTTTTTCGCGTCCGCGTTCGATTCAGCGTTCTTCAGGAGGCGGGTGATGAACTTGACGGACTTCTCGGGCCAGCGACCTGCGCGTTACCTCAGTTTCAACATGCCAGACTTGCCTCCTTGCGCAAAGATATGACCTACCCTGAGTCGCCTTGAACTGCTTGGCCTGGCTGGCGCGGCCAACACCACCAGCGAAGCGACGGAAAGGTATGACCTGCTTGTGGTCCTTGACGTCGCTGAGGTACGCGTACGCCTTCGTGAGCTTGAGGCCTTCGTTGCAAACGTGACCTTGAATAATCGCTCTTCCCTTGCAAACCCGATAGAGACTCACCCGTCAAAGCAGCCGCAACCTCGCGCATGTTCTTGAAGTGCGTGCGGAGGTACTCACCCCGAGCACGGGAGGCTGCAAACGTACCACACAGGTTGTCAGTCTCTGTCCCAAATCCAGGCATAGTTCCTCCTCTCAGAACGCACTTTTCTCGGGGTTGGTGGCGAGGGCAGCGGCGGCGTAGCGAACTGCAATTCAACAAGTCCAGAATTAGCATTCTCTCGTCCTGCACTCGAGCATAGTTTCGGCCTACGCACCCATCTTGAGGTCTTGAGTCTGTCGTTCCCGATCCCGGGTCACCAGTATCTGAGCCGTAAGGGAAGAGTTGAGTGGCTGAACTCTATCAGCCACAACTGCCCAGCTGGGCTCGGGAAGCTCCGAGGTTCCGTGTGGTCGTCACAAACTCTCTGGTCACGTTATCACATGTTCTACTATCTCCTTCATCTCAGGCGTCCTTGCCCCTGCAGCTGATGTTAAGTTCTCTCGTTCCTTGGTATTGTGCTACATGTATTACGGTCGTAGTCCTCTGCTGTGTGTGCTCTAAACCTTTGCATCCGCTTCCTCCCTCAACTATCCGAGTAGTAAGCATGCCTCAATGTCACAGGGGAGTCACTGCTGTGGACTATACCTCTCGACCGGTTGGCGGCGGCCTGGCTTCCAGCTTTCGTTAACATGCAATGAAGTACAATAGCCGTTATTGTCATCATATTGCTACTCGATCTACCTTCTCAACGCCGTGACTTACGGCCAACTTTCCCGGAAAGCCTTCTACTCGGAGTCGCTCCTCAAATTGCGCCCTGAGCCTGTTCACTATTTCACTCGGTAATAGCCCCTCGATGACCTGGCCGATGCTTTGCGGGCACGAGAATTTGATCATGACATGCCTCTGAGGGATATCGACGGTCTCCGGGTTGGCCTCCAACACGCATTCGTAGACGTCCAGTGCTATTTCAGCCAGATAGGCGGTATTACTGCCCGAGATCGGAACGTACGCCACTGGGAAGTCGAGGACGAAGGCTGCAAATGCAACCATCGTTCCAATGTCCAGTTCCCCCGAGACCTCTCGTAGTGATATTTGCGTATGCGAAGGATCGTCTGCAAACATTGAGACGACATCGCCCAGCAGTGCATCCAGCCGAGCCGGCGGCGGAGACACCTATCCAGTTTCTGTCAAACGTGTTTTTGTTGCAGAGTCGCACGAGCCGCAGGCTTACCTGTGCCTGCGAGCCGTCAAGGCGAACATAGACCACATCGGGTGACTTCGAGTCGGACCTATCCCCAGTGTTCCATGTACGTTGTCGCAGCTTCTGCATGTTGACGAAGAATAGTTGTTCGGAACACGATTCGTGGATTAAGACTACATCCTTGAAGCGTTCAAGAGAGGTCTACGGAGAGTGATTGTCAGCTCTCCATGTCTAGATCTCAGGATGGGCTGCGTGCGTTATCGCACCTTGCGCAGACTTCCCAGGTAGTCCTCAAGGACCTGCCTGAGCGTTGTTTGTTTGTCGCGTATGGCAAATGCATCGAACAGATATCCCGTTCTAGCTGGAGGGCATGCCCGTAATCAGTACACAATTACCCCCGCGAAATGCTCCCCTGAGCCGATGAAGGAAGAGCTGATTCGGACCTCAATCCAGACGTTACGATGGTCGCATCTAGCGCGACTTGGCGAAGTTTGTCTTGGGAAATGTGCTTCAGGACTGATAGGTTTCGCAAACCCAAGAGCGCCGCGGAGTAGATGGCCCAAAACTGTTTCTGTTGCTCGTGCTGCTTCAAGGGTTGCGGCATGGGGGAATTACCGTAGCTCGGTGGGCCCAATCTGTTGCTGTCGGTGTAGAAGCACAAGAGGAATCGAGCACACCTAACACTGCATGGTTCGTCCCTTACTATATATGGATTCTGCACCTTTCACGAGGAGAGCCGGGGCCCCGGTGATATGCGAGCCATGCGAGGAGTCAGAGGTGGTTCGACGCAATGTCAGCGATAAGATTTGATCAATTCCAGGTATCCGAAGGATTTAGTTATATCAAGATACAACAGTCGACAGCCAGATTTTAGTGGATGTCCACGCTCCCGCTTCTGACCTTCCTCCTACGACCCTGCGCGACACCCAAGCTCGTGGTACGCATACCAGAGGTACGATTGCTCGTTGTACCATCCAAACCAGCCTCACCATCTCCCACACCGAGATCAGATCGACCCTGCGCCGGAAAAGGGCCAGGCTTCTTTGACGGCGCGCTCGCGGGTGCCTTCGAGCTGGACCGGGTACCGAGACCACCCAGTGCCCAGCTGACCTCGATGCCGCGCTTGATGCTCCATAGCCAGACGAGCGCAAATACGGGCGTACTTATGAGAACATTGAGAACGGGGAAGAGGTCGGGAAGGTGGGTGGGAGGCGGCAACATAAGTTCGGACAGGTGAAGCAACAGACAGGCGACATAGATTGCCTACAGTCTATTGGTCAATAATCGACATGTCGACGAGGCATAGGCAAACGTACCACAGTGAGGAGCTGAAGCAGAGAGCGTTTGCTGAGGTTGAACGGGTTGTATCCAACCAATCGATTCCACAGTACCAGCAAAGCGACGTATTGGACTCCGAGCCCATCCCTCTTAAGCAGGGGCCACATACTATCATACTTAGTAAGCGAACCACTTCAGACAGTGAAACAAAGAAGCGGGATCACCTAAATACGGCAACGTTATTCATCAGCATACCAAGCTGGAACGTTTGCTCTTCGGGAGAGGAACCTGACAGGAGCAGAGTCATAGGGAGAAGGGGGACTAGGATTGTCTTCTCGTGCACCTGGAACGAGAATAGGAAAAAGGACAGCGAAGATGTAAGGAGCGCATAAGGGAGCAGGGGTAATAATGGTGTCGGACGAGCGTGTTCGGCCTGGCTTTCCGGTACTGCAGCCTCTCGTTGAAGCCTGTACGCACTAAACAGTAGCGTGACGACGGCAGGAAGGAAGCCGAGCGCAGTGAGCGCAGCTGAGAGCTTCACCAAGACGCCGTGAGATGCGATGTACTTCCATTTGAGCACGACGTTGCTTGCACACCAGAAATTTGCAACCTTGTCCTCGAAAAGGCCGCGGTTGAAGGGGAAGATGCGGGTGATTGGGTCTAAGATGGCGGAGAAGGGGGCAAAGGGCGGGAGGAATGGTAGAAAGAGCACGATGAAGGCGGCTGTCGTTATTAGCCCCAGACGAAGAAAGAGTCTCGAGCTATGAAGTTGATCAGAGAATGTCCGGTATGAGATGAGAGGGGAACACTGAACAAACCCTTCCGAAGGGCCAAGGTAGAGACACTTCGCGAGGAGATACCCTCCAACCGCAGGGGCGTAATATAGCGCCATCTGCTTGAACCCGAGGCTCAACACAAAAAACACGGCACCGAGGAGGTCGCGCTCAGCGGCGAAGAAGTTCGCTGCCAATAAGGTCAAACCTGTGCTGTCTCGTCAGCGTCAGCACATCGATGACGCTGAAGATTGTCTACTCACCCAACATGACCGAATTGTACTGAAAGTGACCAAAGTCTATGAGAATCAAGGCCGGTTGGGAAAGCAACACTGCCAACGCTAGCTCCTAGAGCAAAATATGCGATCAATTTGCGACATGCTATTGACGGCGGATGGTCTCCTCACCTGGCGCCGGGACGAACGCGTGCCCTGCCAGACCTTTGTGAACATAACTAGTGCAGGCACGTACAGTATAGTGTCGAAAGCGAGCACAGTGGCGCGCATGAAGACCTTGCTGACAGGCGTTTCGATACCGCGAGACTTGTCAAGTGCGAACCAAGAAGGGTCAATCCACGCTCCCCTGTACGATAGAGTCAGAATGCGTTTCCAACAACTCAAATCTGGGCCATACACTATTCCACACAACCATGACACGTATGCTGTGAGCGGTGGATAATCAAGCCCCCAGTATTGGAGGTCATAGGTATACCACTGGCGAATTGGTAGGTGGATCGTGAGTTCCATCCAGTGTCTCTGCGCCTCGTAGTCGCCATACATAGGCGGCGTTCCCTGCCCTGTATGATATGTAAACCGGTGTACCATTGCTGAGGACGTGTAGATTCCACACCAGAATACGAGGCGAGACCCACGGCCCACTTGACCCAAATGGACGCCAAGATCAAGCAGGGGACTATCCAGGCTTTCATATGTTCATGGTGCATCCAACGTATCAGCCGTTTGGCCATCCCTCCTTCATCCTCTGGCCGATATGCTTGATGTGTTACTGACGATCCCAGCCTGTCATCTTGCGCTTTCAGAGAGCTGAAACTAAGAGACGGGTGGAGTTTCCTTCTCAGCGGCGAGATAGCTTTATTGGATATAGGGGATATAGGTCGCGAACTTGGGGATAGTGGGGGAGTTCCGAGCCACTGTTGACTCTCTGATGTTTGTAGTATGTGAGGTCTGCGGGGGACTGGCGCGATGATTTCCGAGCGGTCCGTCTCCGAACTATACCGGCAACTCACATACTCAGATAACCAGGTTATAGCTCGGAAGCTGTGTAAGTACGCACACGTCGCTGCGAATGCTGGCGGAAGACGGCCAGTGTCTTAAGCTTGGTGTAGTCGACCTGTATGCTCGAATGACAGGGATGCTCTGTGCAGATCCCTGAGAGGTAAACGAGGTCTTGCGTATATGTTTCCTGACATGTACAGAATAGCTGCCTTCGGTGAATTCGTCCATGTTGGCGCTGTGACTAGCAACTAGCAAGAGAGGATGTGGTGGCTGTCGACACGGACGGGGCCAATATTGAATACTGAGTGTGATTAGGACTTTCTAGGAGACATAACTTACGTAATATCAATGCGTCTAAACACGGACTACTCGAAGGTGACCGCGTGAGCGCGCGGTGCTTACTGAATTCGTTTTCTCGCCGCCACCACAGACGCGTTCTCGGACTCTTGCGATGGGATTTACCCTTCCACCAAGAATGAACAACTCTGCAGCCGCTGCCAATGTTCGCTCTCTCATGGCGCGTAAAGATGCGCTCGAAGCAGAGATGGAAGCCCAATTCTCGATTCTGCAGAGTAACGCCGTGACCATGGACACCCCTCTCGTAGATTCCGAAGGCTTCCCTCGCGACGATATCGACATTTGGGCAGTACGACATGCACGCGTGAGGATCATAGAAATGCGCAACGACCATAAATCTCTTATGGACAAGATCATGCTCGCCCTCCAAGAGGTATATGATCCTAGCGCGCAAACACAGGATGAACCTGCTTCGGAAACATTGCGAGTGGATGCCTCCGATGCTACAATATTGCAGCCGTTCGCGAAGGTAGACGGCGTCGCTCCAGGCTCCCCAGCTGCATCAGCAGTGAGTCAAAATACTTCGCATGTTTGAGAAGACGCTAACGAACGTGTGATGTAGGGGTTATTGCCTGAAGATCTCGTGTTGTCCTTCGGGCCATTGACGAAGTCTTTGTTCACCGGATCTTCTCTGCAGCCACTCGCCGAATTGGTAGCTGCACAAGAGAATGTGAGTTGTACAGTGGCATTGCAACAGTCTTATTGCTTACCGTGCCGCTTAGCAAGAGGTCGCTGTAGAGGTGCTGCGATCCGAGGATCGTCGAGTCAAGCTCACCTTTATTCCCAGACGAGGGTGGGGTGGGCGAGGTCTTCTTGGGTAGGTCCATATTCCCCTGCCGATAGAGACCCATTCTAACGTCGACTACTAGCTGTCATATTGTCCCTTACAGTGCGTGAGCTCTGGTTAGGACCGACTGTATTTGTTACGTATACATTGCAACAGTTGTAGTACTATGCTGGGATTGTATCATGATAAGTTGTTCTCATTCCATTCCTGCCCAATTTACCGTGCAAATGACACGGTGTATCCGACCCAACAATGTCACAGTCGTGCGCCCGGACAAGGAACATTCACGCCATAGACTATTGCGGAATCGACGCGCATGCGATCACTCGATGCCTCCTTCGCTCTACGCACGTTCTCAAGAGCTGTATAGAGCCCCCCTTCTTCGACCCACCGCTTGAACACCTCAATATCATTCTCGTTCCCCGGCTCGGATGTCTTCACCGCCCAAAGAGCATGCTCCAGCAGGTACACGCTGCATGCGATGTGGCAGAATAAGAACAATGCCGGTCGCGGCACGAGCGGGTGCATGGGGGCGTCGTATGTGCCTGTCAATACGTCCAAACCCTTCCTCAGGAGGGCCAGCGGTTCGCGCAAACTTTCCGCTAGTTGGCTAGGGCATGAAGCCATGATGTCATTTGCCCACTGTGCGTATATGCGCGCGTCATCAGCATGCGAGTCCGGGTACAAGTGCCTAACGTACCTTGACGAATGCGTCCAAAGCTGCCGATTTCTCTACAGCCCGCACAAGATCCAAAGAGAGGACGGTGATAGTGCCCTCCCAGATCTTCTCCACGAGACCGTCCTGAATGAGCCTGCCTCGCGTCAACATCTGCCAAACATTACGCCTCGACAAGACTCACTTTGTGATACCGTTCTCTTCCATATAGCCCTCTCCGCCAAGCATGGTCATGCACTCCTCCATGGCAGTTACGCACTTATCAGCCGCAAACGCCTTGATTGCAGGGGTTAAGAGCCTCAGGCGTAGGCCTTCGTTCTCGGTTGCGACACCGCATTCAGCCTTGCCAAGCAGAACGACAGAACCAAAGACAAAGTGCACGAGCGCACGGTAGAGCACATGCAATTTCGCCAGCTCTGCGACGTGCAACGGCGTGTTTCTCAGAAGCTGTCTTCCCCCTTTGATAGCGCGGCCGTTGGAATGAGCAGTCGCAATAGCAAGGCATTTGCGAAGGTATGCGACGGAGCCAATCGCAGAATGTGTACGTGTGATGTTGAGGACCGGGGTGATGAGCTTGACGCCCTGGTTAGGCTCTCCAAGGAGGTAGGCATCAGCGCCTTGGATGGACAGCTCGGCGGTGGGCACGATCTTGGTTCCGAACTTGTTCTTGAGGCGGTGAATGTAGATGTTGTTGGTCAAAGCTGGCGGGCGAGGCGCTCCGGGGGCGCGGACGAGCGGCAAGCGAACGGGAATGAGAAACAGCGACAGGCCGCGGGAACCATCATCGGGGCGTCCAGTGCGCGCCAGTGCCAGGGCGACGTCGCTGTCGGTAGCGCTGGAAAACCACTTGAAGCCGTCGATCTTGTCCTGCGGTCCGTAGGGCGATGCGGCGCCTGGCACCGGTGTGGCAACAGTCTCCATCCGAGAAACGTCGGACCCTCCGGGACGCTGAACGAGCAATCAGCGTCATTCTGTGAATGTTGGTTTGCGGGTGCATGGACTGACCTCGGTCATCCATTGACCGGCTGTATAAGCCCGCGCAGGATCACGACTGCAAAATGCTAAGTTAGAGCGGCACACGGAATCAATTGGAACTTTACCTGATGAGCCGAGGGAGGACCTCCTGCTTCAGAGCAGGCGAGCCGATGAGCTCAAGGACTGTGGTGTTAGCTCAGTACATGGCATGCACATGCTTTGTTGCTACCAACGGGTCATACCTCGAGCAACGCCATCAGTCATGCTCATCGGACAATCGGTCTGACGACACAGAAAGCTCAGCGCTCAATATTGGCATGCGCGGGTATCGCGAGAAACGCACCACATCCGAATCAGCGGCGGCGATAAACAACTTCGCAAATCCATATGGTCGACTGTGTTCGCGATACTTGCGTTCGTAGGCGATGGATACGATGCCTTCGCGATGGAACACGTCCTTGAGCCCACGCCACCCTTCCGACGTCCGGAGGTCATCCACGCGTCTGCCCCAGTTGTCATACTGAACGAGCTGAGGAGGCGTAGCGCGCTTAGTGAGCTCCCGCATGGCTGCGATGAAACCATTTAAGTAATCCGAGCGACGAGGGCACGTCACGCCTTGGGCACGTCACGATGCTCACTCGTTAACACCTCTCCGCCGAAGCGTTGGAGGTCTTTGTCAACATCTTGGAAGACGTCCGATGGCAGAATGCGCTTCAAGAGGACTGGAAGGACAGGGTCGGTGGTGTATGGATTTCCTTCGATAAATGGAACCTGATGTAGGCCGGTCAGAATATATACGCACCATATGCTACCGCCTTATCCTTGACTTACCGGTTGGAAGCCTTCTTCAACGCGCATTATGCGTATAATCCTGCGACTTCACCGTGACGTAACTGTGATGGGCGGTTAATATACGCGCTCAAGGCTCGACTACGACCGCGATGTTCCCTGACTCCCTGAGGCAAAAGACAACCGATGGCAAGAACAGCGATGGGATGAGGACGACTCACGAACGTATCGCCAGCTCTATGTCGGCCTGGTGTCGGCCATCGAGGAATCATGAGCCCCGGAATGAAACGATGTCCGATGCCGGCGCGCGTGCCCGCCAAGGGCCGCTAAGCTACGCGCGTTCCCCTTTTGGCAGGTGTCGCAGTTCAACGTTCAACGTTCAACGTTCAGTGTGGCGGCGTGCGCTGCAAATTCGAGTTCAAGCGCTCACTGGCGCTCAGCACTCAACAGATGGGCAGCATATGAGTTATTGAGCAGTCTTTCATTCGGCTTCTGGTTTGGGTTTCAGAGCAAGAAACATACATTGCTTATATTATTTTATCAATGCACCATTTTGTAGAGCAGGTCATCGAGATATCAGATATCTAGGGGACTATGGGAATGTGTACGAATTGCCATTCCCATCTGATGGTTCTTTCGGCCGGTTTCATTCTGGTCTTTGATTCAATCTTGAGATAGTAGTCGAACATGTGTCATAAAAGTAGAATACATGGTCTAGCGAGTAGGAGCAGACATATCTAGTCGTGAATACCGCGCATCAGCATCTATCGTAGCAGTCGTTCACGAATCCCAGATAGCTCCAAAAGCAGGGATGCCTCGGCTCATCATGCCGTACACGACCTTCCGCGTCAGCGGCTCGTTCGAGATGATCACCACAGCCTCCGCGTTGAACTCCTTCACCATGCGGTACGTGAGTTTCACCATGTCTGGCTTCCCGTGCTCGCGAGTATCTGCAAAAAAGCTCAATTAGAACTTCTGCGGTTCAGCATGCTCGGCGACTTGGATTACCGTAGATAATTGCATTCGGGTTCGCCTCCAACAAGGAGTCGACAAATTTATCTCCATAGGTCTTGCGGACAGCGGGGGCGGTCCAAAGCAGCTGCAGCGCGGTCTTCTTGGCGTAAACAACAGGAGCGATCGGGCCAATGCCGCTGCCGGTTGCCACCAGCACGACCCGGCGAAATAGCGGTGTGACGCGGACGACACCGTCGCAGGGGATACCGCGAACCCAGAGATGTGAGGGCGGGCTCTCGATGCAACGGCTAGTCCAGTCTCCAGCGCGGGATACGACGGCCGAGTAGCCTTTTACTCCAGGAACTGCGATGGTGGCGAACGAGTGCCACTCAATAAGAGGGCTAGTCGACATGCGCGTGAAGTGGCCAGGGTGAGTGTCAACTATGAGCGCGTTCAGTCAGGGCGATCATGACTCGGATGCAAAGATGGACGCACCATAATCGAAGTATAGTCTGACGCAATGGTTCGATAAGACCTCCGCGCGGACGGGGACCTTGCGGAGACGAAGCCATGGCAAGATGATGGAGCAAGTCATGATAAGGACAAGCCAGAAGGGCGGTGCGCGGACGACAGCCTGCCCCAGTGTTTGGCCTGGCTGTTGATAGTCCTTGATGAGGAACATGATCTGCACACGTGGGTCAGCCAATGCCGAACACGGCTACATCCTGCTATACTGACCAAGCACCAGACGAGAGCAATGGCAGTCCAACCCGCGAAGCGATGGGTTGCCTCGAATGTATCATGATGGCGGGTCCGCGCCTTCGGGTAGGCGAAGATGATCATCCCGACAAGGAGCGCCAGGATGATATAAGTGAAAACCAGAGTAGGAATGGTAATCTATGATCCGCGTCAATCAAAGCATAGGAGGCCATCGGTATGCCGATACGTACGTGGTCCTTCCTGATGAACTGTCGGGTAGCCTGGACGGCGAAGAGAATAAGCCAAATGGTGCCGCTGACGGCGCTGCCGGAATGGACTGTGTTGAGACTAATGAGTGAGTGGTATAAGATGATAAGGGGATGTACGCACTCCCTCCGATCGTATAGACGCGCCCCAAGATACGGCGGATCGAGAGCGGCCATCTACAATGATGATCCGGTCAGTTCGAAGAAAGACCCAATCTCAGAGACACTACTCACGATTGCGGCGCCGCACAAGCAACAGTGAAGAAGGCGTTGATCACGTAGTCCTGACGCATGAGAATAGCGACAAAGATGTTTGCAACGGCAACCTTCCCGAGGAACTGCGCATCGGCCCCTTCAACTCCACCCTTAACACAGGTGGCGATGAATACGGCCATGTTCGTAATGAAAACGATGCTGAAGAGTCTGCGGTAAAGCGAGAAGACCTGAAAGCGAAGGTTACGAATCCAGTGGCCCTGAGTCTTCTCTGGCAGCTCGTCATCGAGGTACCCCTCCCATGAGATGCCGCCCTTTTCAACGAAGTATTCACTCTTCTTGTCAGAAATTGAAGAGGCAGCTGTGGAAGTGCTCGGAGTAGACCTCTCGGGCTCAAAGGAGACAGATGGACCGCTATAGTGGGCAGGTGGGGGAACAGCGATGTTCGTCTCGTCAGCAGCATCGTTATTCGACGACATTGCAGGAGAGGGATTTGCGGGAAGAAATGGGGGTGAGGGGGAAGATGAAAGACTGAGCGGACTGCTGAGAAGCTAGAGTGGCACAGCGTCCTAGTTATACTCTTCCTCATGTCTCCACTCGAAGAGGTCGAGCGACAAAAAACGACCCTGTGTATAGAGCCCGGCCATACTTGGGCAGATACCAGAACAGGTAGGTCTCCAGAAGCGCGCAGTTTGGGTCCCCGAGCGGAGCAAGTTGACAGACGAACATAGCTTGGCGGACCTGAATCACGCAAGGACCTGTCGTAGAATTTCCACCTGTCAGAGAAGTCGCCTGTAGATCCCACATGTCGAAGTTTCAGGGGTAGGGAATCTCCTGAAAGAAGGGGCTCTGATGACGCCCCGATAGTGAGAGTTTCGCGAGCGTGTGCGGATGAGCAGAAGACCGACCTCGCGGGAAGTGCGAGAGATGGCGAGTGTGTGGGTACTTCGCGATGGAAATCTTTGGAGATGGTAGCAAGCACAGGCTCCAATTGCGTATATCAGCGAGAGTCGTGGTGTACTGTGCAAGCCATGCGGGACATGTAGAAGGGCGGCTGTCAAATCGCCAATTAACAGACATCGGGCCTTCTATCTTCTTTCCGGCGCAACGAAGCACCCAGACTCCCGTTACAGAGGGCAGAGGAAGGCAGAGAGATACTGGACAGGACCGCTTTCTGACATGAGATACTGCGGGAAACAAAGATCTTCACTCCGTCCGATGTCCGGGCGTCCCGGCAGAAATGCCTTTGGTTCCCAAAGGTCGCAGCCAGTTTTCGCCGTATTGGCGCCTGGAAATATGCGGTATACAAGTGAAGCTTTTGCGAGCCCTAGAGCTAAAAATGAAGCATTGTGAGGCGACAGCTGAAACGAAGCAGGCTCGTAATCCTCCCTCTCACCTCGGCCATGATGAACCCGGAAGGAGCGGCGTGGAGACGTTGTCCGTACGGCCACCGCAATGGCAGAGATAACAGAGGATTATCGGAGCTGAGGCATGCCCTACAGCAGATTGTCCGTTGTCGGAAAGCTTTTTCAAAGATCTTGCCGGCAATCTCCTTTTCCTGCCCAATTGAGTATCGGGAGCTGTATGTCATCGACAGCGGTGCCGAAGACGATTTGTAGCAGCTGGAGACAACTCGAGGGCTCAGCGCGCAGGATATCATATCCGTTTCGACTGCACGTCGTAGTGAACGATTTGCAGACATCATGATCTCGTCGACACCACTTTCTATCTCGCCCTTCGCAGTTTTGGTAAAAAGTCCAAGCTGGTTTCTGAAGCTGAGACATAGGGTCAACTGCACGGTATACAGTCGGAAAACTGGGTGATGCTCACTCAGATGACAGCCGGTACCTTGATGATCTCCTTGAGAACGCGAAACGCAATATGCACCGAGGGAGTGGCATCCCGCCGCGTTCAATACCGTTGGCGCACGTACACCTCTTTCTGTGACAATTGTGGCGTGTTTACCGATAGAACAACATCGGAAACCGCTTAGCAGACTCTTCCGATGAAGCGTAATTGTGTCCTACAAGCAGCGCCCATCAGTACGACCTAACGTTCCACCTCGACATGTCTATGCAATAGCCGGGAGTATCGGAGAGCTACAAACATGCCAAAGCTCATCGCCCTGAGAATGAATTGCGACAATGGGCTCTGTCAAGCGGATTGATAGATGTTGCAGAGGCACCCAAATTGCTCTCTCATGAAATCGCAGCCAGTCTGACGGCGAGGACCGGAGTTGACCCATACGATCTGCTCTCGGCAGTCCTGGATACATGGCAAGCTGTGGGAATGAGCACCCGGTAGAAAGAGCAGGCCGCTCGGAGGCAATCAGATTAGTTGCAGAAGAAGCAGGGGCATACCATACTCACGGAGCAAGGGGGACAACGTCGAGGTGGAGCACAAGGCGCGGACGAACGCGGACCACGTGACTCTGGGAGTCCGGACCCGCCGTCCGGTTCGCACTGCAACGACCCGGGTGCCGATGGCAAGAACGACAACTTCGACTCAGTCAGGTGCAACTTCCAGCTGGCGTCGTTCGCGCAATCTGCAACGTGTAAACTGCCCTCGAAGACCGCCGAGGATCTCAGAGCAGATAGATAGCACCGGAATGGCCGCTTGTCTCAGATTTACCAAAAGGGTCAGTCATCTCGCTTCAGCATGCAGTTCAACACAGTCTTGACATATCATCGCCATGACAGGTCTGGCGATCCTTTATGGAGAACAAAGGTAGGCAGGCGCGCTCATGAGGTTCTAGCGTATAGATAGCTGCATGAACACCTCATCCTCGTACCGTTCTCCGACAGGGCACGACTATCAATGTTTTCCGAATGTGTGTAATGTATCCCCAGAGCGTGTACACAGCGATAGCTGACTGGGAGGCATGCCTCCAGCTCAAAATTCTTGACGCGAAGCCGGGAGAACTTAAGGCAACGCTCAAGATTGAGCCCTACAACTGTAAGTCTTCTCGTCGCCGCGCTGCCTCTACGGGGCGCTCGGCGGTGATATTTTGGCTAACCAAGTGGCCGACTCGCACCTAGTGAACCGTGTTGGAGTAAGCCTCCGCCCCGGTATACTCTAAGTGATACGCGTGCGGCGCTGAGCGGCAAATCATCACAGACTGTTCACGGCGGACTTATCATGTCTCTCACGGACACCCTCGGCTCCCTTGCGGTTGCCACAAAGGGACAGTTTATGACGGGAGTATCTGTCGACATCGGTACCTCTTTTGTCAAACCTGCAGGGCGTGTTAATGAGGAGCTCACTGCCAAGGCTGTCGTTACGGGAATTGGTAGGAACTGTCAATATCTAGTGTCAACCGAAACGCTCAACCTTCGCCATCGTGGCTGCCCTTAGGCAAATCTCTTGCGTACACCAGAGTGGATTTCTACAACGCGCAAGGCCAACTAGCAGCATACGGCCGTAGGTGCATCTCCTTTCCGGAAGCTCTGTGCTGATGCGACTTCTCGTCGACTTCCGTTGGCTATAGACCATACGAAGTACATTGGCAAGTCCATTGGGCACGACGTAAGTCTGGCCGCCGTCGGTGCCCCTCGATTGTACTTGGATCGCGGATCTCTCACGGTGTCTTCTATCTCAGAACGATGTGAAGTTTTCGGACGATGGTGAGCGCGTTATCGAGGGAGAAGATGTCGACTAGACGCTAGGACACAGCGCCGAGGGCGCTGCACGGATCTTGGCAACCATAGCTCCAGGCGTCG
This sequence comes from Trametes cinnabarina, assembly GCA_000765035.1. NCBI lineage: Eukaryota > Fungi > Basidiomycota > Agaricomycetes > Polyporales > Polyporaceae > Trametes > Trametes cinnabarina. The sequence goes on from CCBP010000101.1 coordinate 52,408, forward strand.
CTCCCTGCTTCTTCCAAACTACCCATGGCTCGAGATCGCTATCATACTATGCTAGAAGTATTGCATATGGCCTCTGGAGATTGCGTGCTTGATGTCCATTACTTCGCCTTTTGCTGTTCGCGTCAAAGAGACTCGTTCGACATTTAGTGAGTAGGTCGAGGTACGTCGAAGATCTACTCTGGCGTCGTTGTTGCCGGTGAGGCCCTCGGGCCTGAGAAGCATGGCATGAATGGGCACGCGGCAAGGCATGTAGAGATATCCTGAGTTTCCATTCTCGCTACCTTCAAAACGACGAGGCGGTCAAGGGATCCGACGAGCGGCATGACACCTAAGGTAAATTATGCCTAGAACAAATGCGAAGTCTACGATACAGTGACTTGCACGTGGATTTTGATCCTCTTCCCTCGATACACGCAAGATTATGATATAGCAGTCATAGACATCAGGGCCCTCCGGAAATAAAGTCTCGTTGATCTAGACTTTGCAGCACTCCCGGAGACATAACTCTAGCGAAAAGATATATGCCCTGACAGGTACTCTTCATTAGTTAGGTTGTGGAGATGTGCCGTTGCGCACAGTAAAGGAGGACGTGGTCCTGTGGACAATTTAAGTCAAGCATGAATCCAGGATAAATGGTACAAACAAAGATTATGCGCTAATCTATATCGCCCAGCAATCTTTTGCTACAGAACGATAGCATTAGCATTGTCCGGCAATCGGCCACTGGTCGAACGTATGCTCACAGGCTTTCTGGCGCCTCGCTGAAGAAGGTGGGTCCCCCAACCATCTCGCGCGTCCACACGTCTCGCAAAAACCAGGCGACGTGGCCCACTGCGCAGCCAAGAAGGTCTCCCGCCGCGGCTCTCCATGTTCCGTTCAGCATCCACGCCAGGCCGACCAGGGCGAGGGGAAGGTATGGCGCAGTGATAGTTACCAAGCCGAAGAGCGAGATTGGGGTGGATGGGTGCCGTCGTGACCAAAGATAAATCGGAACGAAGGCCAACGGCGACGAAAGGAACGGTAAGTTTACGAGCGGAGACAGAGCCTGGGATACAGGAGTTTGAGCGTGATATGAAGTGAGAATTAGGGACCGTGTTACGGACAGATCGCCAACAAAAAGAGACGCACCAGAAGCAAAACTGCGGACTGCAGCAACATCCAGAAGTAGTCCGCCTTCTTATTCGCAAATGAGGATTCTTCTAGCATCCTGCTGTAGCGCATGCTGATGAACCAATGCCGTCAATCGGTCTGCGTGCGGCAGGAATTGCACCATATCTCACAAGAAGAACATGTGGAAGACAAAGTCCAGAGAGATGCTTCCAAAGTAAAAGAATGTCGTAAAGGCACGCCATGGCTGGGGCACTTGTCAGAATCGGGCTACCTGACACAAGGAAAGGTGGTTCCGCACTTGCATGTTTGTGAAGGCGGCCTTGAAGCTGAAATATAGCTGTAGCGGTGTCACAAGCTGACATTGCTACAAAACACGCATCCCATCGTTAGCGCGAAGCATATTCGAATTGTTACGATAGGTACTCACCACAGCCAAGCTAGTCAAGACCGACAGAGCAAGCCACGCGCGCGTTACGGGTGGTATCTGCGTCACCCAAGCCTCTATGCCAACCGGCATCGTGGAAGTTGACTCCGCCTCGGGTAAAGTAAGCTGTGGTTATGTGAGATTCTGTCCGTGGACTACAAGAACAATATGAAAGAGCAGGTCGAGAAGGGAACATGACGGCCGTAAGGTAGCGTCCGAATCCTGGGTGAACGGGCGCCTGCCATGCGATCGTGAACGTGGCGCGTCATACAGCGTGTGTCACGTGAGTAAGGTAGACAACTCTGGGCGCTCATTTGTCCACTGCTACGTATAGCTACGTATACCACACCAGAGTCCACAACGAACCGGGCCACCTATCGGTTTATGGCGATGTAATCATCGATGAAAAGGCCTGGGATTGGCGTAATACTCACAGGAGTGAAAACGCCTTGCGCGGATGGTGCAAGGTCGTTCACGAGAGCTATGCATATGATGCTCACATTCGACCACGGCGCAAATCTGCGTATGTTTACAGAACTTGCTACTAGCTACTGCTGTATGCGCTAACTGATCATACTTTGAGCCCTGTGTTAAAGGACATTGTGAAAGAAGCTTGACATGTAAACTTCAAGAATCAAAGCTCTTTGCATGTCCGAAGTGCATCGACATCGTCCTACGATATGTACTTCTACGATGCGACAGGGCTGCTAATGCCTGTCCAAGTACGGCTGAGATTTCGCATATGGCTGATATCGACCGAAGCTCCTCCTCGACGCATGCGTAGCAGCCCCGTTGAAAGCGGTGCCGGTGCTTCTTTGTGCCTTGGCTCCTCTCTTGCTTTGCCGTCGAGGGACTGCAGCTCTCGCTTGAACGCCATTATGGCCAGCATGAGAGCCGACCAAGCGCTTACTAGCATCTGCGGGAAGAAGCCGATCGCGTCTGCAGCAGATTCGTCAGCTTGGTATGTTGGACTTCTTTGCTCATTCAGTACTGACCGATCAGGACTCCTAGGACAACGCGTCAATATTCACAAAGGCATAGAAAACATTGTACACGCACCGTCGAATCCGGGTGCATCAGGCATCGTACTCCGCAATTGAGGTATGAGCAGGATGACCAGAGATGTGAAGACCAGATGCTTGCAGATTGCGTTCGATCCTTCAGTATACCATGAGAACGCCACTAGCGCCACTGTAGCGTGCGCTAGCATCCAGCTCGCTCCGAAGAGTAAGAGTGTGTACACTTGAGCCTCAGCCGGCCTCTTCACGCGGAGCGTGATGTCTCGGGACAAGGCATCGCTCCCATACGCGATCTTCACGGAGCCAGCGGCGTCATCTGAGGCTATCGCAAAACTTGATGTGGTTGAAATGGTGAAGAGCCTTTGGATAGGTATGCTTCGATTCTCTGCGGTCGACCATGCTCGGATGGAAGTTGTCAGGAGGTACGTATCGAAGGGGTAGAGCCTGGCTTCGTGCACGTCCAGCACATGGTCGTCCTCAAACTGATACATATTCTGTATGCTACAGATGTACGTCATCGTCAGCTTCGGGAACGCATAGCGCATATAAGGATGTGGTTTGCGTCACTCACTTGTTTCGCTGACCGGTACCATTGAGGTAGGGAAACAACGTCGGATCGTACGTGATCGCTGGATCTCTCCCGCTTTGGTTTACGTCAGATGCTTGCCACACAAAGCAAAGCAAAGAACTTACCCGTCAACGTAGATTGCGAGTGGCATCGCAGCCAGTCCGCAGTTCACGCTCCCATGTGATGTGGGGGATCCGTTTAGTACGAAACCTTGGCCACAAGCGATGATCGACCATCGGATGGTCAACGCAGGCTCATCAACGTCCACGTCCACGTCGTCGCCGACAAGTACAATCTGTGACCGATTGGTGAGCCCGTTTTCTCTCTCAAGGATCAGTTGACGTACTCCCGGGGTGTTAGCGGCCACATCATCGAGGGTGCTAGCGAAGGATGGTTGCTTGTCGTCGTCCGGAATGAACGCGCAAGATACCGTAAGGATGAACAACAGCGATAAAAACACCGCCAGGCCAACTATGAAAGATGCTCCTAAAGGTATCATGCCCGCCTTTGCTACCATCTTGCTTGTTGCCAGTGCTTTAGGACGCTGTGTACCCGGCTTTGTGCCGCCGAGCTTGGCATGCCTGAGAGGAGGGATAGTATTTTCCGTCACGGACGCGACAGAATGCGGCCTGATGAGACCTGTAGTGGAGAGAAAGGAGTGGCGGGTCGACATCTCGTCGATGGGGTATCGCAGGCAGGTCAGCGAGCATGCAACGAGGCTACGTAGCAGCTCGGGGACTTGTTAGTATGCATTGCGTGGGTCATGAATTTATGTCCTCGCACAGACGGCCTTGATACTCCGCTGTATTGGTGCTATGCGGAACTTGCTCACGCTTCATACGCTGAGTAACAGCTCGTGCACTGGTAGTGCTTAGCATTTCCGCTCATACGTCGGGCCATTGATCAAGAATCGTCGGCTATTGCCTGGTGGGGTGCTTCGGTTGATCGCCCAACTAGTAGTAGCGAGCGGGTGTCAAGCCTTCGTTGAATTGCGCACATCCCTCTAAATCCGCATGCGACAATGCGAGGCGGGCTAAATGCCTGCTACCAAGCGGATCCGGCCTAGCATTGTCACCCTGCGCATCGTAACCGGCACTGACATGTCGTACAAGACAATCACTGACGTCCGAAGTACAATTCTATGTCATCGTTCACGCGCGAGACGCCAGCATGGTTGTCGAGGAGCCATTCAGAGTAGTACTAGTGGAATGGTATCTTCGTGTCTGCTAGGATTGTCGAGTCTTAGCGTGAGTGGCTGAACGGCTCGAATTTGCAGTCATAGCCTCCCGTAGTACCCATTCCGAGGTATGTCAAATGACTTCTGACATATAGACATCCCTTCAATACCAATCTGTGAAGTTGCTTGCCATAAACCGCTCTATCGCCGACCCGGGGACGGTAATGTACCATGAAACATCCCGTTGAGAGCAGTTACTTCCATGAAGTCACAGAGAGTGGATCCAATACAGTCGCACTCTTCGAGCGGGAACCGATTTGCCCAAGATCAGGGTACTGCTGATCCGCGCTACCTCTTCTGTTCGTGAACAAACACCACTCCTCGCATCGACGCCAGATGGATCATATCCATAGCACACAAAGTCGTCAATCGTCCGAAGCATCACATCGACCAGCGAGCATATCTCGGACTACCCGAATTTCGTCCAAAGGGCCACGCATGTCTCCTTCCTCTCCGAGAACGCTCAGGACCAGATCAGCGAGGTTCAAGAACATCTCCGCTTGCTGTTCCAAAGCCTTGGTATTCGCTGCCGCATCGTTGGGCTCGGCAGTGGAGGCAAAGTTCCACACAGTTTTCCCCAGCTCCAGCGCATGCAAGCCTGTCGGCATATCGTGTTAGCAGCCGGCGGTCTAACATGGCGATGTCCGCACACTGACCTATTTGAGGATAATTTGGTGGGTAGACTACGGCATAGAAGGCCAGCTGCGTAAAGCCTGCCTCGATGGCCTCCACGTATGCCCCTTCGTGTGACGTTTGACTGAAGAGCTCCGAGAGATTTGGCAGATAAGACTCGTGAAAGATGGGGTGCAGCGTGACGGGCAGCTTCTCAAATAGCGCAGGGTTGTCTGGGAGCCGGACCACTCCGTTGGTTCCGCCAAGAGCGAACATGCGGAGAGCCGCCTCCATGTCTCGCAGTTCCTCGGATCCACGTGGGGGAGGCGGATCCACGGGCTCGATGCTGCGCTGGAAGCCACAAAGCCTGCACCCACACTCAAAGCCATAGTTAGCACGCAGGGCATCCTGTCGGGTTTTGTACGGTAACGCGGGATCCAGGTAGGGAACGGTGACCTGCGGGTCTGGTTCAGTACCGAGCAATCTCTCATAGATCTGTGGAGATCATACCTCCTCGCCCACAGCGATGTTGTGAAGCGCAACGACTTCCATCCTAACCGGGTTCTCAGGCTGCATGAGATATTTGCAAGCCGCGTTCGGCACGCAGGAATGGTTGAAGAATCGGCTGGCAAGAGGGAACACGCCGTGTGCGATGGAGTTCAAGTGGGAGTGTACGACGAAGTTGTTATTACCAAAGCGAGAGTACAGCTCCTTCCCCAGGGCAAGGGTCTCGGCCGTAACAGCACCTGCGGGCAGGCACAGTGGTGGCACGAAGTCGTCGGCTCTGGGACCCTTCAACAGATGCACAAAGGTTGCGAAGGGATCGGCAAGAGTGTCTTCGGCGGATGCATTCCACCAGGGCGACGGATTCGCGACCATCTGTGAAAGCAGCAGCGCGTCCACCTTATCGTGTGGCGTTAGGGCCTGATATTGCGGCGATGCAGCAAATGCATTGTAGGCCTTACATATTTTCTTGTGGTGGGCTTTCCATGCGTTATTTTGACCTGCAAGTAGAAATCATTCAGCAAACAGGATCAGCTCCTACAGGAAGTCGCGCACATGTCGTTCCACAATACCAGAACGACGCACAGCCAGAGCATTTTCGCAGGGTCAATTGACCGAAATTTGCCGTCCCGCACTGGTCGCAGCGCTGGCCTTTCTCGCTCGGTAAGAGCGACGTTGAGAGTGAGGGAACGACTGCGATGACGGATCCTGCCTGTATAGGGGCAATCGCGACTGCGGCATTACGAGCGGTAGGATGAGGAACAAGTTGGACGCGCAACACTTCAGGCAGAACCATCGTCGAATTGCGGGCAGTCACGGTATGGCTCGACTGAATGTTGCAGTTTCGGTCTTGCTACCAATCAGTCAGCCGTGACAATGGTCGTCAAGAACGAAGCTATGGCAGCTATGCTTACAACAAGCGCCGAAGCCATCGCAACCAATACCATGATGAATGGTCAGCGCTCCATACGTATAGCCTCAAACAAGTCGACATGAACCAGACGTCATGACAAGTACAAGTACTATATAGGTCCAGAGCACAACAGGTAGTACATAGATCATAGTACTAGTCAAATCACTCGACGTCGATGTTGATAATCTTGATGTCCTCGTAGGGCTTGTCCATCTTGTCCGTTTTCACGTTCTCAATCGCGTGCACGACCTCCAGACCAGACAGCACGCGTCCAAATATAGTGTGCTTCTTATCCAGCCATGGCGTCGCGGTGGTGGTGATGAAGAATTGTGACCCGTTCGTGTTCGGGCCCGCGTTCGCCATACTAACCGTGTACGGTCTGCAGGTGTACCATCCTCAGCATGCGCATTCACCAGACCGCAAACGCGCCAATGACTAACCGATCGTGCTTCAAGTCATCCGAGAACTCGTCCTCGAATTCGTGGCCCCAGATCGACTCTCCGCCTGTCCCGTCGCCCAGCGGATCCCCGGTCTGAATCATGAACTTTGGGATGACGCGGTGGAAAATCACGCCCTCAAAGTACCCGCTGCGCGCATGCCCGACGAAGTTCTCCACCGCCTTCGGCGCCTGCTGGGGGAACAGCCGGAGGTGGATGTCGCCGAGCGTCGTATGGATTGTCGCGGCGTTCGCCACCGGCGACGGCCCGCCCTTGATAGCGGGTGTCGCAGACGCGAGGGTCTGCTCGTCGCGCGTCGGCCGCTCATTGAAGATGTCGCGGTCGCCTGACTTGTCATCCCTAGAATGTCGTAAGCATCTTCGCGGCATACGTGCACCAGCATGCATTCCTAGCGGGACTTACTCGGGTTCGGAACAGGTAAACAGGTAGAATCGCTGGCGCTTGTACCCGGTGGATACAAGTGTCGGATCCCGCACCGATTTTTCGGCCAGTAGAGGATTCGCTGACGCGGCGGCAGCCTGTAGGGAATGAGGATGGGTGCTTGTCACGCGGTTATATGGACAATAAGGTCAACGCACCGCTGTCGTTCGACCCTTCTTCGCTGGAGCACCCTGGTAGAGCGTGAGGTGCATGAAACGCACAGTCTCATCCTTGCCCAGTAGCCTGACCACCCTGTTCGTGACCGTGTTCACGACTATGCCAATGTTTCAGCAAACGCGTGGCGGGAAAACGACGCAGACATACCCTTGATGCCTAGCAAAGTCGGATAGATCACAAAAGACCCGCTCTCGTCCCACACCGCGTTGATCCACATCCCCGGTACACGGTCGTCCGGACCAGGCAGCTCGAGCTCGCGCTCGACCGCAAGCCGACGCCCAAACTCCATGTCTTCAACCCTGTAGATCGCCGTGCCCGCCTGCTGCATCTCCTGGATCGCCGCGAGCGACTCGTCATATCGGCGCGTCATTTTGCCCGTCAGGAAGTTGAAAATGCGGATCTGGCGGTCGGGGAGGGAGAACGTCACAAAGTGTGAGGAGTCGGGGGATAGGGTGATGCATGTGGGTGTAGATTTGGACTGCAACGCAGATACGGTCAGTGTGAATGGGTAGGAGCAATCACAGTCATCAGGCTACCTTCTTGAACTCATAGAGGTCGGTTTCGCTCTTATAGCTCCAAAGCCCATGGACGTTCTTGGGCAGTTCGAACGGTTCTGAAGGCTGCCAGTACTCTACAAAGCCGCCCTCATCAGCCGAGACGACGCAGTCGTATCTATCACTATACTACAACGTCCCCTCAGCCATGAAAGTCGGCAGGGACGCACAGAACGCGGACCTACCGTCATGACATGGACGGGGAATCGATGCAGCTTGTCGAGAGTCTCCAACGGCTGCTCGTTGCCTCTGCCATCATACAGGCGGATGATGCCTGTGCCGCGTTCTGAGCTACGTAATGGGTCAGTAAGCCTACGCGCAGACGACCAGAACCCACTTACATCGCCAGTACACCTAAGGCCTGCCCGCGCTTGTGTACCCAGCAGCACGCGCTGGGCGTGTACCCGAGCTTCAGCATGTTGATCATGTCTAGCGCACATCGTTAGCAAGTTGCATCGGGCGCACGGACAAGGGGGACGGCGCACCGAAGTTCACAACGTCGAACACCTTCGCGGTCCCGTCTTCCGCGACGCTCGCGAAGAGCTGACCGTCCGCGCTCGCGGAAACGGCGACCACGGGCGCGAGATGCGCGCGGTACAACTTGACGAATTCGATTCCCTGCTCCTGCTTCTTCCACAACTTGACAATGCCGTCAACGGACGTCGTAACCAAGAACTCGGTCCTGCGCGCGACAACTGTAAGTTGACTCGTCAAACGAGCGTCGGACACAAACGCGCGGCGCACCTCGTCATGACGCAGAAGTTAACCACATCCCTGTGCATGAAGCTCTTGTAGTAGCGGTCCGCGCTAGGTAGGTGGTCCAGATAGAGTTTCTCGTGCGGCAAGACTGCATGGCAGTTCAGTCGTCCCTCCAGTCTGACGTGCGCAGAGCAAGCTGACCTTTGCGTTTCTTCTTCGCGACATGCCCTTCAGCACCCGCAGGCATTGGCATCGGTCCAACGTCGTCATCCGAGTCCTCATCCATAGCCTGGTCGTGTCTTCCCTCCACCTCCTCCGTCTTCACCTGCTGGTCTTCGTGATCCTCGCCATCGTGCCCGATTCTGGCCCGTTTCCCGAGCACTGACGCGTCATTCTCGTTATCGGACATAAGCGTATCAGTCATAGACCAACAAACAAAGAGCGGAGTCGTAACTAGCCACGAGCGTGGTAGGAGGAGCGGAGTGTGACTAGCGCCCATGGAACGCTTCGACTTACTGAACGCCCGGCGCTTTCTTTAGGTGGCATATGTATGTACATTCGACCGTTTAACGCCAACTGTCCTGATGAAACTGTATACGACGTCTGTCAAACGTTACATGACAATACAGTCATCCTTCTTCCCTCCTCCCTCCGCCAGGATGACCTTCTCTTCCTCGGTAAGAGGCAGACCCTTGCGCGCGCGCTCCTGGATAGCCCTCCTTCTACTCTCCCTCTCGGCTTTCGCTCGGCTACGTTATCGATACAATGTCGGGGCAGTTACGGATACAGTAAGTGTGCGGAATTACGCCATTCCAAATAGCGGCGGCGGAACGAATGATAGCGTAGGCGCATTAGATGAAGCAGTCAGTTTCGGGGAGCAGCGTTGAGGGGGGTCGTTGGAAATGTCGTCATTGGGTTCGTTTGCGGCAGGAGCGGTAGGTGATGGCACGGTCACCAGGATGGTAGGACTATTGCTCTATGAGTGATCCACTGACAGCATATGGCACGAGGAGATACTCACCGTTCAGTCGCGGAGAACGGGTTGGGCCGCGAGGTGGATGGCTTGACAGACGGCTGGGCTTGTGGCCTGCTTCCCGGGCTCTTGGATGCATTGGTGGATGCAGCAACGCGCTTGATCGCTGCGACAGTAGCTGCTGATGCGGCACCAGTTTGATTGGATACGTTAGCCCAAGCGTTTGCTGCTGACGCGGGCTTCGTGGTAGAGGTCTGCACAGACGAGCAGACGTGATCCTTCGGGAAGCGGTGCTGCGGGCAGTACTGCTGCTTGCACCACTGACCAAACGGGTTAGCAATACCACTACAAACAGGCTGAACGAGCTTACTTACCTCACACCGGATGGGGGAGAACAACACCTTGTCGCACTTTGGTCGGGCACAAGTGGGAGCTGACTTCGCCTTGGCCGACCTGCCCGTTATCACAGGGCACCGCGTGTTTATGTGCTCCTCCATGCGAATGTTAGGGTCTTGGCCCGGTGGTATAGCAACAGGTGTGTTGCACAGAGGGCACGACGGAGCCACACGGTCGAGCCTGGCAGCATCGTACTTGTCACATTGGTGGTCGGCGGGTAGGAAGTGGTCGCGACAGAAAGCGTGCGCGCAGTGTTGGCATTTGAACGGAAGGAAGTCCACGACAAGGCATGATGATGCTGAACATTGCTTGCCGATATCGAGGAGCTGTTGGTCGCGTTCGGGGGTGGCGGAACCAGAGGCGGACATGGCGGACAACAGTATGGATGTAGTCGGTCTCTGCGAGAAGTGGTTGTTCTGGTGGTCGTGGTACGAAGCGAATGTTCATCGCCCGAACAACTTCTGGTTATAAAGCGATGGTTGTCGGGGACGCGCGTCCACCGAGGACACGCAAGCGGGATGATTTGTTAAACGAAGACAACACGGTCGGCGAGCGGTAGCGCGGGAACCTTCCCAGATTTACTCAATCTAGTGATAGCAAGCAAAACAAAATGACTAAGCAGGCATAAAAGTGACTGAAAAAATCCAGGTAAACAGCCGTCAGACATCACAACACGGGTCGGTGGCGTAGTTGGTTATCGCATCTGTCTAACACACAGAAGGTCCTCAGTTCGAACCTGGGCCGACTCATCTTATTGCTGGCTTTTTTACACTGCCGGCCTGACTACATCTTCGTTCCCAATTGCTCCATTGTCCCGACAGACCCCAGTAAGGTTTGGCAGGGCGTTGCATCGCTCATCAAGCACGTCGAAAGTAGTCGGGTGGTGCAGAATTCAAGCCAGAATACTTGTATCGACGCACTCGTCGGAACGGTATCCGAACGCGGACAGTCACCCTCCATACATGATCATGCACATGGTCGCCGGTACTGCACCTTGGTTCAAACCACGATGTCGAGTGAATTCAAGCCCACTGTGATCGTAACTTTCGTGAGTAGCGCCGTATACATTTAGCTGCGGACTTTCTACAGTTGTGCTTCATGCTGAGAGGCGAGGACAGATTCGACATGGAGAATCCACAGACAATTTGGTACGGTTAGAGATTCGAGGTTATGGTGCAGACGGATCTCAATGATCGACGCCTTCCAGAGAAGCGTTTGGGCGGGCTGGAAGGATGCCCCGTTGTCTAACCATGGCGAGTGGTGGTCCACAATTTCCCTAGCGTTACGCCTGCTGACATATACTTCTGCTGAATGTAGGCATGAACGTGAGTACTTGAGTCCGTGCCCAAGGATCTGGAGCGCGTGCGCAATCGCTGACACGGAAATGAAGCAAGCAAAAGCAGTCGGGCAATCTTTGTCCAACATCCCATTCGCCGCGATCTACGCGTCCCCGCTCAAGCGAGCCCTTTGGACCGGCCAAGCCGTACAAGAAGCCCAGCCCGACCCCAAACCGCCTTTGACAGTTTCACCCTTGCTTCGCGAGCAACACTTCGGCGCCGCCGAGGGCCACCCGTGGCAATGGGACCAGGACCCGAACCTCACCCTGGAAGAACACTTCGCTAGAGACCTCTGGCCGGTCCTACATGAGCGCCACCAGAAGTTCCCGCAAGGCGAAAGCCTGGACGACCTGTTTGAGCGCGCGAAGAAGGCGATCGAGGAGCTGATTATGCCGCACGTATGGCAGGCGGCAAGGGAGGGAAAGAAAGGCGTGCATATCGCGGTAGCGAGCCATGGGTTGTGCATCAGCGAGCTCATTCCTGCGCTGCTCATCAAGGATGAGAGTGGCATCCACCCGGGAGACAAATATAGGGGGCTCCAGAATACAGCTTGGACAAGGGTAACTGTGGATGTCAAGGTACTGACCTTCTCCGCTATGTCTAATACTGTATGCTGACTCCTCGTTATAGGGCTTGAAGGAGGGCGAAGCAATGGAATTTCCCGATACCGAGCCGCCAAAGTTGGCGGTACGCGTGACAGACGTCAATCGCCACGAACATCTGGCAAATGTGGTAAGTTGTGCAAACATGATTGTCAGACGGAAGCCTCATATTGGGTCTGCAGACACGCCAAAAAGGCGGCATAGGTAGAGTGGGCTACGACCCCAAGCAGCAAGATATTCGTGCATTCTTTGGTGGGGCAAAGGTGGAAGCTGGCGCAGCAGCACCTGAGGAGGAAGGTCGGAGTGCCAGCAATGCTCGAGACGAGGCCGAAGTGGATATCCACTAGTAGGAACCCTCATGTTGCGGTGGACGTTCATTAAACAAGCGTATGATATCAGGAATCTACATAGCCCGGGACTGGACAAGTGAGATAAGAGGCGCAGAGATATATTGAAGTGGTTTGCACTCACCACTTGGGCAGCCTGCGCCGCGACTCCGTATCTAACTCCCTTTAAGGTGATCCGTATGGGAGCAGCTTCTTCAGCCGTACTGTTTGTGAGCCATGCGAGTACGCCGTCTGGCTCAAGTAGTTCTTCCTCGCCGAGTCCTTGTTAACGTTCAAATGCTTATGCCCGGCCCTCGCCTATAACGCACACAGATTGTCAATTGAAGGCAAACAGCCTTAATACACAGTTGCGTACGCGTTTGAAAATGCCCGACGCTATCGACCGCCACCTCTTCTTCGCTCCGGAATGCGACTTGAGCTTGGGAAACTGTGCCGCCGCAGACGTCGAGAACAGCCGCGTCGTAGTCAGAATACGTGAGAATAAAAACATGGTTGGCAATCCCGGAGAGAAGAAAGTCTCTTCGTCGCAAACGGATAACTAGTACTGGAAAGACGAGCCCGGCGACGATGAGGGGGAGGAGGACAAGAGCGCAGAATCTCAGCAGCAGTGTCGGTACGCGCCACGGAGTGGGAACGGGCGCTTGTCCTGTCGAGTACGAATACGCGTGATGTCCCGAGACGCTGCTCGATCGAGTACGCCCTCACATTCCTCCGTCCTCACCAACCTACGACAATCTCCATCATGAGCACGAACCCGCAAGATGACGCCGATAGAGTACGTATATGGTCTGTGTATGAGAGAGGCATCATGATGATACCCGATTGCAGATTCGTCTGAAGCGCTTGGCTAAGCTGCAGGGGGCCGCGTCCTCAGCCAGTTCCTCTCCGGCTGCTTCCACCTCTGCTTCTCCGGCCCCTCCGCCTACGCCACCAGTAGTCAAGCCTTCCCCTGCATCACCCGCGCCTTCACCTGATCCACTGGTCGTGCAGAAGAGATCGGCAGGATCAAATCCCGCAGCTCCCTCACCGGTGCCTCTCAAGAAGAAGGCGCCGGCCGTAGCCGCGCCGACCCACTTGGACTTACCGACTTGGGAAGACGAGACTATCTCCAATGTGCTGAATGTCACCCTGAAGGTATGTGTGCTGTTAGTCGTCTCACTTCGCAGAATCTGACCGTTTCTTCAGAAAGAGATCGCCGAGAGGACGGGGTATGAGATGGTGTGGCTGAAGAACCTGGCAGAAGAGATGCAGGGAGAAGGTATGACTACCCTCACATCTGGCTTGCAGACCAACTGTGCTCACCATCAGCCCCAAGGCCTACCTCTGCAACTCAACTCTGAGGTTGCTGACCGAACCTTGATAGCTCGGCTGGAACTGGACTCACAATCGATGTCGTACGTGCTCCCGTTCTTCCACAATTGTTCGCGTGCTAAAGAAGTTTCTAGCGATGACCTGGAATTTCTTCCAGTCCTTGCATCGTTGCCACCTCAACAAACAGTGTTTGAATATCTCGTAGACTGCTGGAAACGCCTGAATGCCGCGCGTTCCACGCTGCTCAAGAAGGTTGGTCCAATGTGGAGTTCACGCATATGCTCTCTCGGCTCACCGACTGAACTCTATAGAATTATGTACCGTTAGAACAACGGCAGGCCATGGGGGTGCTGGACAAGCTCCGCGACCTTATCATCAGTTACACCGGACTGACCCTGCAGGAACCGGAGATGTTCCCTCAGCCACCGGGAAGGCAGCTCGGTCCTGCAGAGCTTGTACCTTCCTTGATGGCGCTGTCAACCATGTCTGGGCCATATGTCGCAACGTCAATGTCAACGACACTTTTGGATGCGTCAGAGGTAGAGACGTTCTTGCAAGACTTGGTGCGTCGGTTCGAACCCGACAACGAACTGGACGGCGTGCTCGGGCCTGTTGTCGTGCAGCTATGCTTCCACCCGTCTCTCGCGGGCGGATTTGCCAACGACGGATGGCGTAGCGTTGTGAGCGGCTTGGAGGCACTCGTCAGTATAAAACCGATTGCCGCTATGATTACGAGGCTGCCTCAATGGAACCCAGAGAATGTGCCTGCACCTCAATTCGAGAAGGCCAGCCTCTTCGGGCCCTTGTTGGCGCTCGGTGTCTTCGAGAGGGAGTGGGTGAGTGCCCTTGGAACGAGTGTGCACAGTGGGCCCTTGCTGACAGTATTGTACCAGCCGACGATCGCAAAGACCTACTTCTCGGGCCACGAGACGCGTCCGCACGGCGAGATCACCTCTGCCACTGCTAGCCTTCGTGGTACCATCAAGACTTTGCAGGTGAGCGTCGCCGTCTCCACCGAAGCCATACGCTCGCTGAACTCTATGGCAGTCATCCCTCTTCCAGATATTCAACGCCCTGGTGCGCGCATCCACCGAATCTAGGGAGGCCGTCCTTCAATTCTTCGCCCGCGCTGTTAACATCAACCGCAAGCGTGCTGGCATGCAGGTCAGTATAGCAGCATTGGGCAGAATGTGGATGTCGTTGACGCAAAAGACAGGTCGACCCAGCTACCGTGTCGTCGGATTGCTTCATGATGAATCTGCAGGTCCTTCTCCTTATGTTCTGCGAGCCCTTCATGGATGCCAGCTACAGCAAGGTCGTCCACAGCGGCATCGGCGATTTTTTCAGAGCTGACTCTCTCACCCTTAGATGGACCGTATTGATACTGCCTACTACGCGCATTCATCACGGATAGATCTGAGCGAGGAGACTCGCATCAATGCAACGAACGATGAGGCCGAGCAATGGCGCAAGGAGCAGCCCCCTGCGACCGGTAAGTATCCTCCTGCTTCGACCATACTCTAGATTGATGACCCGTTTTGGTGTTATCAGGGCCCCCCAACTTCATTACGGAGATCTTCTACCTGACGCTTGCCGCGAGTCACATCGGACAGCAGAAGATCGTCAACAACTTGGAAGAATTGTCGAGGCAGTACGACGAAATACGCCGGCACCTAGAGACATTGAATGGCGACCAGTCTTGGAGGGGAACACCCTTCCAGGCACGGACTGAGGCAGCCATCAATGCAGCGAAGGTGATTGCCTCTCAATGTACCACGCAAGAGCGATATTTGATGGTCCATGTAGGCGCAACAAGACGCTTTGTTCGCAGCACAGATGGCTTACGAGGTCCAGCTCGGCGAACCCGAGCTCGTCTTTCGCACGATATCTTTCGTGAACTTCGTCTCAACCTGGATCATCCGATTTGTGGATCCACGCAAACGGCACCCCAATCCAACCATTGAGTAAGTCGGGCGTACTATCTACTCACAGAGCAGGGTTGATGGTGATGAACATCTGCAGACTTCCACTACCCAAGGAGGTTCCCATGGCTTTCCGCGTCCTCCCTGAGTATCTCATCGAGGATGTCATTGAATACCACCTATACATCATTCGGTACGTATCACCGGTCGCATACTCTGTTCTATTCGTTGTTGCTCATCTCATCTCACCGTAACGACAGCCAAAGCCCCAACAGCCTCGAGCTGTCCGGCAAGAACGAGATGCTCATTTGGTGCTTGACTTTCTTGACCTCTACGTGGTACATTAAGAACCCCTTCCTCAAAGCGAAGATCGTCGACGTGCTCTTTATCGGAACGTGGAGCTGGGGCGAGCACCGCAGCGTGCTAACGTCCCTGTTGAACACGCACCCCATGGCTTTGAAGCATCTCATGCCGGCTTTGATGAACTTCTACATAGGTATGTCACGGTAACGAACCGTGCGGGGAGGGACTGACGAAGATGATCGTTGCAGAGGTTGAGCAGACTGGCGCAAGTTCACAATTTTACGACAAATTCAGTGAGCAGCTGACGCGCAGCCGCCGCTCACATATCCGCTAATCAATTTCTCACCTTAGATTCGCGGCGGAGCATCGCGCATATCTTCAAGGTGATATGGAATAACCAGGAGCATCGTGACGCGCTCAAGCATGAGGCTGCGTATGTATACGTTCATTCCGCGCTGAAGTTGCTCTCTCATCAGTCTTATTGGCTTAGGCACAATTCTGAACGCTTTGTGCGCTTTGTGAACCTCATGATTAACGACGTCACGTACCTCCTGGACGAGTCGCTCACCGACCTCGCTAAGATCCACGATATCCAGATGGAGATGAAGGATAGAGCAACGTTCGAGTCCAAGCCGCCCCAATACCGCCGAGAGCGGGAAGCCTTGCTGCGCCAACTCGAGCGCCACACGAGCACCTACGTCCAGCTCGGCAACAACACGGTCGATCTGCTCAAGCTCTTCACGGGGGAGACCAAGGAGCCGTTCATGGTGCCAGAGATCGTCGACAGGCTCGCGGCCATGTTGGACTACAACCTGGACGCCCTCGTCGGGCCACGTTGCCAGGAACTCGCAGTGGCGAATCGGGAGAAGTACAAGTTCGACCCGAAGCAGCTTCTGAGCGATATTCTCCAGGTCTATCTGAACCTCAGTGACCAGGGCGAGTTCGCGCGTGCGGTTGCCGCGGATGAGCGGAGCTACAGGAAAGAACTCTTCGAGCAGGCGGCAGGTATTGCCCAGAAGAGGATGCTGAAGTCACCCGATGAGATTGAGAAGCTCAGGCTGTTCGTTGTCAAGGTTGAAGAGACCAGGGCTACTCTGCAGGCTGAGGAAGACCTTGGTGACATCCCCGATGAGTTCCTGGGTACGTTCAATAACCTATGTGCGAAGCGCCCGTTCCGGAACACCTTGGTTGACATTTTCCATGCAGACCCGCTCATGTACACTCTTATGCGCGATCCTGTGACGCTGCCATCATCGAGGGTGGTCGTCGACAGATCGACAATCAAGTCGCACTTGCTATCGGATACCAAAGATCCCTTCAACCGTATGCCCTTGAGCATCGAAGACGTCATTCCTAGTGCGTGGTCGCGTCCTCTACTTATCTTCCAATGCTGACCCATACCCTGCACACATAGATGTGGAGCTGAAGCAGCGTATAGATGCCTTCCTCTCGGAGCGCCGCAACAAGAACACCGCTTACGACAAGCCGGCGGAGGACCTCGTCCATATGGATATATCGCAAGAGTAGACTCGCGCTGTGTGTAGCATATTGTACGCATCCATTGTATCACGCTTTGACATTGCTGAATCGGAGGAATCAAATCTTGAGAACGTGCGAATAGTCAGCTAGGACGGCTGCAATGCTCGCGAACGTCCAATGGTACTTAACACCATGAGGCAGCCTCCGCGATGTCTGGCAGCGAAGTTCCTACAAGGACTCCTGAAAGAACTTTTTACGTCTGCGTCATGATGGATTAAACCTTTAGAATACAGGAGCATCTCGGAGGAACAGCCGCTTCTCCTCCTTCTGCACCCACCGCGCAATCGCATTGGCCGCGCCTACCGCCGCACTCTTTGGCAGATGCGGAGACAGGGCGAGGTAAAGTTCGAAAGGCTGCGTAATCTGCAACAATCTCTCAGCGATGAAAAGGCAAGGCAAGGCAAGCGCACGACATACCCATCCCATGACGCTTTCCTGGCCTGTCCGGATATACTGCAGTTTGAGCGTGCGCTCCTGCCCGGACTTCGCATGAATCGCATCGAACAAGGTCTGGTATAGAGTGACGACACTGGAAGACGTCAAGATCAATACCGAAGGCCAGGGAAAGAAGCCAAACTCTTAATTACCGACGCTTCTCATTCGGACTGTCATACGGTTCCTCGAAGAGTGGCATCGTGATCTGTACGTGCGACCGAGATTTATAAACAAAATGTCGTAACCCTGGGACGCCCAAGTCAGACACGGAGTATTCCGTATCTCCGGATCGGATGGCGGTCGCCAGGGAGTTGAGCAATCCGTCATTGGAGAGTTTCTGGGGACCTCGCGGTGAGAGATAAGTTCAAGGCACGTAGCTATACATCGCACCTGGGAGATGGTATCGCACCACCCTCTGACCGCTTCGAAGTCCGCATTCCCGCTGACGCAAACTAAAGCGACCTCGGGAGATTGACCCGGAGCGAGTCCTATGGGCAGGCTGGGTGCGCTTGAAGATATGTCTTCATCGGACTGCGTCTCCTCGGCACTAGTTTCAGCGGGCGTGTCTGCTGTCGGCGGGCTTTGAACCTCAGGAGTGGCAGGGGTAGCCGGAGTGTCGTGACCGTCGCTGCGGGAAAGGAACATGACATATGCGTTGACGAATGCAGAAGAGTCGAATTTGGGTAAGCAGACGGGAAGCCACGATGCCGCAGCAGAGGAGTTCATGATCGAAGGTGAGTGGATAGTGTTCACAAGGATATGTAGGTCTGAGATAAGCGTTCAGTACTACTCCGACTGTACAACATGGAGAATATGTTACCGGAGGGATGTATTGAGTGCTTCCTCGGTCGCACTAGTGTTATGATTCGGCCTTGGGCGACCAGAATAACGTACAGCATTTCCTGTGCTGAGGGTCAGCGGAATCTAACCTTCATAGGAGCCCTGTATACCTTGATCTTCGACGAAGGAACTAGGACGTCGGCTATTGACTTCCGCAACACTGGGTCAAGCTTGAGGCAATGCAAGGACGAGGTGCTCATCGCCAGATCCCATTCCAATCTCGCCAAGAGGGAATAGAGGAACGGTTCAGCACCTACGGCCCTCCATATCAGCGATGCATCTGGCATGAGCATGATTGCACAAACCGTTCAGCAGCCTGCGCAAGTCGAAGTTCCGACGTTGCTCAAACATGCGCCTCAGCTGTTCAGCCGACACAACGCTCAGGATCTGCAAGTGCAGATACTCCAGATGGAACCTAGTCTTGCTTCATGAAAATAAGCCACATTACAATACCAGGGGCTCGGATAGTGGATGAATACTGACGACAGATTCCGGCTCTCTCCAAGCTGAGACGCATACATAATATAGCGGCGGGCGCAACAAGAAGACAATTCGGGTGCTCCCGGCGTTGATACACCGCAGCTTGTCGCCATCATCTAGGAAGATGGATACCAGGGCTTGTGTCACTCCAAACATTGAGGTTGCGCTGTCAGGGTTGGCCTCTGGGCTACAACAACTCAGCACTTTGCTCGCCGTATTGGCTGATGACCTCTGCCTACCTCATAAATACGGGCTTGCCTGCATCCGTCAAGACAAAATATTGTCTAGGGGGGTATCGTTCCGCTGCATAGATGATGGAGGGTCGGCCACGGGTGTTGTTGTAGACAATCGCGTACGCCTACCTGGACTATGAGATATCTCATGCATTACTGCTATCTTTTCCTTATGCCGTTGCCTAAGCTTGGTGATATCTACGGTAATTGGCGTTTCAACGTTGGGTATGGAAGGCAATGCGCATACCTGTATGTGACTCCTTCTTACTGAGCGTCCGCCTGAGCTGGTCGCGCAGTTGTCTCTTGGACGCCTCGTCGCCCGCATGCGATTCGACGAACCCAGTGACGTTCGCTTGCTCGCCTTCAACGGCATCAACATCCGCCTCGGGCTCTTGTATCAATATGCCCTCAGCTACAGATGACGCAGAGCTGCTTTCTCCTCCCCCTTGACTCCGCGGTACTACCGTGCCAGGAGAGATCGACACTGGAGAGTGCATTACTGACGAGCCATGGCTGTAGACTCTGAGAGATGATACGGAAGGGACTGGTCGTATGATTGGAGGTAGACGGGAAGGAGAGCGACCAGGTATGGGCGTGTTGGAACGCGAGGGCACGCGTGAGGGGCTGGTACGCGGTGTGTGCGACATCGTGATGAGCAGAATGAGTGTTGTATATGATCACTTGTTATTCGTCTCGCTACAGGTGATCATCCGGGACCAGAATCAGAGTTGAGAGATCCATCCGCTGCAGATGGGGAAAGAGCCAGGGGTGGCGGAGAGGAAGCAAGATGTGCGTACTATTACATAGTAAGTACATCCGGCGCTTGACTTCGGCTCTTGTTTGCATACCTCCACCACGTCCATCGTTTCACCCGTCCACGACTCGCATTCCCATTGCGACACTTGCGTTGAACGTGCCCGCCTCCTTCTACTACCATTCGACATGCAAGGAACTCCTCGATTGGTACGCGGCGAACCGTGGTTTGACGACGGCAACATCGTTCTGTTCGCCGAAGACACCGCCCCAAACGCCTCAGTCGCCTTCAAGGTGCACCGCGGTGTTCTCGCGCGGCACTCTGAGATCTTCCAGTCCATGCTTGAGCTTGCGATGCCTGGTGCAAGCGACATAGAAGCCACAGAAGACTGTCCAGTTGTGCGCATGCACGATCGACCTGCAGAGTTGAGCGCACTCATTCGAGCGTTGTACGACGGAGCGTGAGTGTGCGTTGTCTCTTTCCTCGATCTATGCATCGCGATCGCCCGTATTGACGTCTGCGACTATTCTCCTGTCGTCGACGGCGTCAACGCATCCGCCATAACGCGTGTTGTATGGCAGAGCATTCGAGCACCGCGGCATCCAAGACTTTTATCACGTCGCAGGGATCCTGCGGCTGTCGACGAAGTACTTCATTGCGTACCTCCGACGCGAAGCAATCCGCCATCTTCTGCAGATCTGGCCGCATACACTGGAGGGACACGACCGGTTCGTAGAACGCGCCGTCAACGCCCCGCTCGTGGACGACATGACGTACCCGTACGTGCACCCACTGCATGTCTTGAACCTGGCGCGAGAGACACACGTCTCCATCATTGTCCCAGCTGCTCTTTACTTCCTGTCGCTTTACTGCCTCTCCGACATTCTAAAAGCCGATCATCCGAAGCTACTCGTCGAGCATCCTTCTCGTCCGTCCTCGGCGTTGTCGGCTCACGACTTGGAGAAGTACACGCTCATGTTCCAGCACCGCATAGACGTCGTGCTCGACTTCGTTCGCCAACATTGTAGTGGGCGTGCGCCGTCAAAGACATGTCAGGGTCTACCAGGTCTCTGTCAAAAGGCGTTCAACCGCTTAGGGTCGAAGCTGTCGCGCTCGTGGGTCGTGCGAACGGGCCCCTTGCACTATACCGTCCAAGCGATCGACGAACTCGCTGACGATCCGAATGTGTGCCGACCGTGTCGGAGAGCGTTCCAAGCGGATGTCCTCGCTCTACGGGAGCGGATATGGGAGGGACTGCCGGGAATTGTCGGCCTACCCAGCTGGAAGGAGATCGAACGGGTGGATCTTTCAGGCTAGGATATCGTATAGTGTGGCATATCGGCGTTTTCTCTGTTTCTTCTGCTTCTTTGGGGGTCTGATGATACGTGGAGATGTACAGAGTAGGATGGATCAGAACTACACTTGTAGCTTTATATATTCAATCCTTGATCCCTGCAAGATAGGGCTCAATCTATGGACTCCAGCATCAGCACCGAGAATTCTTTGGATCTCGTCTTCCTCCACCCGACGAGCGTTCCTTGGACGAAGACTCCCCTGCGGTTCCGAGTGTCACCAAGACACCACCATCTCTCAATCATCTCAAGATTCAAAGGTACAGCACCCGGCGTGGTGGCATCATCTAGAAAGTCGAGCACACCGAGGGACTTACCGTCCCCATCCCCATCTACAAGCTCAACTGTGGGAAATGCTGTCAGTAACGTTGCCAATCCGCATAACGAGAATATTGCTCACTCCACTGAGCGTCAAACGGGGCCCCGACCGTGAAGGACCCGCATCCCTCGGGCAAGCCTAACGCAAGAGCTCCTCCCCGCGTAGCGAGGTACAATGCTTCCTTCCAGTCGATCGATAGTGGCTTGCCGTCCTCGTGCTTCCCTTCGCTGCTCCTAGCAGTAGAGCCCGAGCACATGTCCGCCATGATCCGCGCGCCTTCGCGCATGCGGGAAACGGCAACAGCCTGTCGCATAGCGTTCATGATATCGATGCTGTACCCGCCCGCGATATCTGTCCCCAGCCCGACGCGTACTCCGGCATCGAGGGCCTCCCGCAGTCGGAAGGGCTCCGCGGAGAAGTAGGCGTTGGACAACGGGCAGTGCGCAATTGCCGTGCCGGTGGCTGCCAGTCCTCGCAGTTCTTCCGGTGACAAGAACGTGCAATGCGCTTGCACCGTGCTCGGCGTAAGGAGATTGCTCTGGGCCATGGATTGTACGTGAATATCTTAGATGCATAGCACGCTTAGATTGGCGCTACGAACGACTCACAGCACGGAAGACGTCTATGTCTGCTTCGCCATGTTCGAACACGACGTGTTGCACCTGGTCGTGTGCTTCTGCCATATGGCTTTGAATCCGAACGCCTATCTTTCCAGCGAGTTCGCTTAATCCTGACAGGAGTTCCTTGGAACATGTTGGGATGAAGCGGGGCGTTAGGACCGGCTGTACAACTCGCTTGTGTTCTGGTAAGGAGGCAAACATCTCCGTACAGCGGTCACAGAATTCGTGGGCAGCAGATAGAGATAGTTCGGTTGATCCTTCCACATATGTTGGCCTGGAAGACTTGTCCATAGAGAGCTTGCCCACAAAGGCCCGGATTGGGCCGACGTGCTGCATAGCTTGTGCTAGAATGAGACTGTACTACCTCAGCGTTGTCTTGGTCCAGCCCGGAGAAAAACTAACTTTGTCTCCGTCTTGATGGTCCCAAAGAGCATGACCGCTCCTGTGCCGTGCTCAAGGAGCCGATAAGCCAGCCGTTTGTATACGCGTTCCGCCAGCTGCGAATCAGAGTCCAGCCATTCCTCCGCCTTGAAGGCATACTCGTTCAGCCATTCCATCAGGGGAAGGTGTAGGCCGGTGCCTTGGTAGAGAAACTGTGGCGCATGCAGATGCAGGTCGCAAAAGGTTGGAATCATGAAGGCGCCGGCTGGGATTGGCGTTGGGGACATGCTCGCTATGATGTTTTGGGACGAGGGCAGGGTTGCGGGAGCGAAGTAATCGATATATCCTCTATCGTTTGTCCCTGTTCAACCGAGTTGATCTATGACCATAGCTCCCGCAGAAGGAACCACAGAGTCCGATCAGTGCTCACATAGGAGGTGATCATGCATGATTTCAATCTCTCCTAGTTTGGGGGTGTGCACGAAGTCCCCTCTGAACAAATGTCTCGATCGAGCTGAGTGATTTTCAGCCATAATCAGTCCGGATACGTGGCCCGTTAGTGTTGGATGAATGAGAGGTCAAGTCTGCGGACAAAGCTCAGGAGACCATGTTTCTGCGACTCCGCATCCTAATCACTCTTAGCGCGTCTCTGTCGCGTCACGCACGTGACCGTGAGAGGGTTTCCCCGCAAATGCCTTCCGCTGTTACACGCTTCATACTCTCCTTCGCACACGTCCACTGCTTGTCCTCGGCGTTGCGTTCGCATCCTGGCCGCTACATCCGTCAACATGTCGGCTGCTCATCAAATCTTTACTGCAACTTCTGCCTATTCCCTTGCTTTCGTCAGCGCTGTGGGAATCGCTGCCTACATCGCAGCCAAGTCTCTGCTTCCCAAGAACGCGAGTTGGCAGGATCGTGTGACATTTATATGGCTGGTGTGTTCGTCCTGTGCTATGTAATCTCTATGTTAATCTGTGCCATAGGCCTTTGACGGTGTTATCCACTACACCCTTGAGGGGTCGTTCGTCTACTACTCCCTGTTCGGCCGGCAGGTGAATACCAGCTCAGGCCCCATGGCTCAGATGTGTGAGTCATATCTCATGAATATACACTGCGCTATCGCCTCACCGGATGAAAAGGGAAGGAGTACGCTCTCGCCGACTCGCGCTGGGGCACTGCCGATCCGACCATCGTCTCTCTCGAGCTTCTCACCGTCTTCGGTGTAGGCACCATGTGCTTCTACGTTCTCAAGCAACTCATCCAGCGCGATCCTGCCCGTCATTACTGGATCATTGTGCTCAGCACATCCGAAATCTATGGCGGGTACGTCTGCTCACCTGGTTTCCACCGTATGTGATGTGTGACATACCGGCGATGCGTCCGCTCCCAGATGGATGACTTTCTGCCCTGAATGGCTCACTGGCAGTCCGAGTCTTGACACGTCGAACGCGCTTTACCTCTGGGTATATCTCGTGGTACGTTGATACTTTTCCCGCCCAATCTGCACGCAGACTGATCGCCGTTCTCACAGTTCATGAACATCATGTGAGCTCATTGCTGCTGGTCATTCCGGCGACGGTACTGATGGGTTTTACTTCATAGCTGGGTCTTCATCCCGCTCTGGCTTATGTATGATTCCTACGGTCATATCGCAAGCTCCCTCCGTCTCGCCCAAGTCGCTGCTGACGCCAAAAAGAACTAATGCACCTAGTAAGCCACGGGGATTCCAAATCACGAATGCCGTCGGTTCCTACTTCGACTTGTTATGCGTTGCCACCCAGTTTTCCGAGTTCGTATCTGCTTGCATATCTGAGGGTTGTTTCGTTGCTCTGGATACCTGCGCTGTACCAGTGTACTCATGATCTCAAGTAGTATATCTTGCTTTGCACCTTGCTTGTTGATTCGCGCGCCCAACAATTGTAATATGATGCAGAACAGATACCCCTTGTCTCTCCAGCCTCGGTGATACAGGTACATACACATGCTCAAGTAGTCCATGCTGACAGAACATGTATCTTGTCAGATAGATTTGGAGGTTCGAGTCCTCAGCTGGCCACCTCGACCTGAGCACTCTCCCACCTCGCAGCCCCAGCCACCCTAGCAGCCTCCCAAACATCCCCACCACATTTGCCGACCAGCTCCTTCCACCGTTCCGACCACGGTCGTAGCGCCCTTTCCAATCTCGTATCGCCCTTCAGCCATTGTTGAGTATCAGCGAACGCCGGTCGGTGTCTCCGCCGAGGCACGCGCTCTTCGTCCTCGTGAACAGTCGGCAGAGCAGGTTTACGCCTCGATGGGGTGTTGGGCTGCGACCGTCCGGGCCGCACGGAACGCGACGAATGTGCGGAAGAGGGCTGTGACACGATGCGGTTGCGACGTGGAGTAGACGGTATCGCTGCAGCAGGAGTCTGTCGTACATGACCCAAGAGATCGAGTTCCCCCTCTTGCTCTTCCGCAGCGGCAGACTGTGCAAGACGAGACGACTTCCGCGGAGAGACCCCAGGAGAGTTGGTCTTAGCCGGGGTTATAGGAAAGTCCTTTATCGGCGAGGAGAATTTCTGGCGCTTTGAGGGGGTAGCGAGCGCGTCGAACGCGTCCTCCTCACCCTCCTCGATCGGCCCATCGAACGCGACTTTACGCTTGTGAGATGGCGTCTTGCGCGGAGAAAGGTCTGCGCTCGGTGCTCGAAGCGCGGACTTCGACGGGCTTCTCGCCAATGCAGACGGCTGGATCCTTGAGCGAGAAGGGGTAGGTGGGAAAACGGCGGGTGCGGGAGGAAGCGTCAATTCTTGTGACGTGAGGGCTGTCGCCCGGACCTTTCGTGAGGTCGCCGTGGCTTTCGCCGAGGATGCTGTAGCTTTCGTCGGAGATGCGGCGGCCTTCGCGGGTGAGGCTGCAGTCTTCAGCGAAGTAATGTCTTCCTTGATCTCCCGTGCGGCGGTTTGGCAGAACTCGTGCAGAGCCTCGGTGATTTCGTCGAAAAGGTCGCTGGATACGTTGTGTTTCTCCAACAGTTCTTCCGCGCCGATTTTCTGAGGCTTCAACTATATCCACCCGCTTAGCCACATAACCAACCGGACTCCGCATGGGTTGGAGGAGGGGAACGCACCTCCATGAGCTGGCACGTCCAGCAGAAGACCGCGATGGTGAGCGCATCCCCGGCCGCACCAAACTTGCGGCGCATCTCACGGTTCGCCATAAGCGTCCGCTCCGCGTTCTGCATCCACCCCGACACCCTGCCCTTCCTGCCAATCTTCTTCTCTGTCAATAGATCTGTATACGTGATCCTTCTCGACGTCTTGTTCGGAGAGGCGGCCGCGGCCGCGGAGGCGGCTGCAGCGGCAAGGGCAGCCTTGACCGTGTTCAGCGTGGTCTTGAACACCTTGGGTTTGAGGCAGGATGCGGCTTGTGCAACTTTCTCGGTGACATCGGTGTCTCCTAGCCTTCACCAAGGTTTAGAACATCGCGAGACGCGTCATCGGTGGGGAGCCTTACTCTTCTGCCGCGATGTACGCGCATATGGCGGGCAGCCCGCTCAAGCCCTGGCCTACCTCGTATCCTGAACCTTGTGCTGTCCTTATGTTCGCTGTGTGCAGGATTGATTTGGCCCTCTCAAAAGTGTCGTCATTGTGACATATCTTCTTCAATAGTAGATGATGTGTTCGAGACATGGGTGAGTAATGCGGGGATAACCACCGACTGTAGCAGTGGTTGGTAGAAACAAGATCAAGGTGAGAAGCGCTCATCCCGATCTCCTCGAGTCCTCGACGCGTTTGTGGCTGAGAATCTGAGATCTGAGATCCAAGCCTCTGTTCGAATCCCACTCCGGGTGCAATGGCGCCACACTAGTGGCAGTCTTGTTCAAGTAACTGTAGACGAAGACTGTGAAACGCCACATCTGCCACAACTGCTTGCATGATGTTCGCTATTGCTACAGGATGTCTTCTACTACGGCGCACAGATAGACATCGCAGGAGGATGGCTTCGCTCTTACTCAGAGCTTCTGCGAATCCGTCGAATCGTCCGCCCTCGGCAGCTCGACGATCTGCGAAATGCCAGGGTACTCGGGCAAATTGAGCTGGTACTTCTCCTCCAAAATCCTTGTTACAGCAGTTGATCAGTACCCATGTCGTCATGAGACATTGATTGAGACCGACTTGGGAACGAAGCGACCGCCGAGGAAGTGGCGTCCCTTGAACTGCCTCACGCCCTCTTTGGGCGCGGTCAAGCTGACCAAGACGTCCGGATTCAGAGCCAGGTCGTCGACCTTGCCGAGGTCGACGTTCCAGCCTGAAGGTACATCAACTGAGACGATGGGCAACCCAGCCTGCGCAATGAGCGGGAGTGCGGCGTCGAAAGGTGCGCGCACAGGCGGTTTGAATGAGAATCCGAAGATCGCGTCGAGGATAACGTCGGAGGACGCAAGAGCGACACGGAGAGACTGAGTGTCTTGTGAGGGCTCCAAGGTTTGGATCTTCATATTGGCGCATTGTTGCTGGAGACGCTGCGAGAAATTTAGCAGGGGAGGTGCATAGGCGGTAAATGTCTGCTTTACTTTGTAGATGTCCTTTGATCCAGGCTACGGAACTATGAGTATACCCACTTGCGACATTCAATGTCTGACATTACCTTAGGCATCCAGATGGTAGGCTTATACCCAAACATCCCTGTCAGTCCGTCATGAGCGACTGCAATGAATCTGAGAGCGGCGCGATGCTTAGTACGTGCCGAGGTGTCGTGCGGCAACCAGACCATCTCCTCCCTGGTTTCCAGGACCACAGCATACGAGGACGCGAGGGTACTTGTCCTTGCTATACACAGTCGCGAGGGTCTGTGCGCATGCTAGGCCTGCGAGTTCCATGAGCTACATCAGCGTGGTCGAGCAGTGTCATTTGGTAGCATTCAATGCCATCCTACTTGGTCCAAACTGAACGCCCCCGCGGCGCCCATGAGCTCTTCATCGATCTGTACTCGGCCGAGTCGGCGACGGGATTCGCAGGTGAGCATGGACACTAAGTAATCCTTTCGGCATGCAACCACTCTGCGGAACTCACTTGCTGGGCGAGCTTTGCATTGAGATATCGCATAGCGTTAGCAGCCATTGTAATCCTGAAGTGATCTCGAGGTCGACGGTAGAAAGGCAAACGATGTGGATAGTGGTTACACGGCTCAATGGTGACGTCATCCATGTTCTAGTAGCCGTCCGATGGCCAACAGGACTCTCGAATACTGCATCAATCGACAAACTTAAGCTCTTCTGGCATGTGTGGTTATTATTCTCGAGGACAGTACTAGTCAATCACGACGCCACGAGCGAAGTCACATGGAATGTCTTATGGACGGCTTTAGCGGCGAACTATCGAGGTGCGAGACTCAACAATACACCTGCTGAGTGTACATGTGCGAATAGCCATCAAGTGCTGCATAATACATTCGATTTTGAGACGATAGACGGCTTGATGCACAGCGGGGAAGACATGGGGCACCAGCGTCGAGAGCGGGACTCGGCGAGACTGCGAGATCTGTTCTGTACGCAAGGTTGCTGCCAAGTTGCTGCGTTAATATCCATGAAAAACGCTAAATCAGTATGCCACCGGCCGCTCGCGCTGCCTGGAGCTTGCAGAATGAAACACGACGGGCATTACGGTGATCTTTTTCGCAGAAATGCGGTAAAATCCCATTGCGCTAGGCTACCATAGTCACACAGTGTCCACGCCTTTTCAAAGACTTATCAGGCCTTTCGAGGGGAATCAGAGAAAACGCATTCGGAAGGTTACTACGGGCCTCGTTTTGTCATCGCGCTTTCTACCAATGAGGAAGCCGGAATGCCCGTCGTGAAAACTCACCAGTCACAGAGCTCAGTGATCTGTTACAAACGCGATGGATACAAGACCAGGATCCAGAGCACTGGACAAACATTGACGCGTACCGCGGAACACTCAGAGCTCCCCACCGTGCCCGGATAAGCCTCTTCTCTCCGTCCGACAGCACCAGGATTCGAGGCTAGGCATACATACATCATGGCATAGAATGAGTTGACAGTGGACACCAGCCGCTCCTCGACGACGCTGAGTGTGGCCGAGACGCATGAAGCACGTTGTTTAGGGCGGGCGTTTTCGCGCCAAACTGCTGCAAGCGCTTGTTGAAACCGCATTATTTCCCGCCTCCGCCCTCCATACCGCATCCTCCTCTTCCATTAACCACAGTGTTCCCTGTTCTCTCTCGGGACCTTGCCTCTTCACGACCGGCGCGCAACTCACGATGCCTGGCCGACACTACTCCAAGTTCATCCCGCCTAGTCTCGAGATGAGCGAGCTCGTCTGCCAGAAACTGGACAATGATGCTACGGACATGCTCATCGACAAATGGCTCGAGCGTCCCCACCGCCCCGACTCCTACTACGACTGGTTCCAGCGCGTCCGGGAGCGCAAACACGCCGCTAACGCGAATGCCCGTCGCGAACAGATTCTGCTCTGGAACAAAGGCGTCTTCGTCCCCGAGAACATATTCACGCGCACGGTCGACACCGGCCGGCTGATTCCCCTCGACCGCACCTGGGTCACGCATGTCTATCATCATCGCTCCATGAAGCGACTCACTATGATGCCTGTGATTTTCAGTATGGTGCGTCGCCCGTCACCTCGGTCGCGCGCGAGCGGCGTCCTCATTTCGCGCTAGCTCCCGGAACTCATGCTTCTTCGCGGCATGCACGACCGTGGTTGCGACGAAATTTATGTTATTGTCACGGATCTCAAGCGACACGAGATGGACCAAGTGACGGAGTACTTTCAGTATGTCTGCCGACACACTTCCGCAGGGAGTTGCAAGCCCAGTGTAGAACGGAAGATTAACCACGACTGTGAGTCGCCCGCACCATCGCTCAGTTTTGTACATATCTCTACGTTACACCGAATGCATGCATTCTTGAGCGGACATGCACAAGGAGTCACGTTCTCTGAGCTTGCCCGAATGATCATGTCTCATCGTTTGGCCTGTAGACATCCAACTGAATAATACTCTTGACCGCAATCGCCGAACTCCTTGTTTCCCTCAAATTGACCTAACCCTCCGCGCCATCCTCCATGAGAAACGCCCTCCATTCATCGTCCTCTTCTCCCACCAGACGATGTCCTACTCGCAGATCCTGTTCGCGCACCCGCATTTCGTCCCCTCTAAGAACGTCTACCACGACTTCCCGAGCGGATGTCCCAACCCCGGCTGTACCGACAACTGCTGCGAGCTCATCCGTTTCCCGAAGTACGGACCCGAAGTTGCTGCGGTGCTGTGCACGAAGAAGAAAGTGCGCTACCGCTACGGGCGGCGAGTGCGGCCAAAGGAGATGTGCAACTGGATCGACTGCGACGTCTGTTTCTCCGAGGAGGCGTCTACGAGCGGGAGCGCGGTGGGCGAGGGGGGCTCGGAGGGGAGCAGCGAGGGAAGCGAGGCGAGCGTGGACGAGCATCCTGTCACACGCACTTCTACGAGCTTCGCGGGCCTGGTTTGCAGCCGTTGCAAGCTGGTGAAGTATTGCTCGGCGGAGCACCAGCGGATGGATTGGGACGAGCACAGGCGGGTCTGCGTGAAGCCTGCGTCAGATTGATTAGTCTGCTCACTTGGCCTATGGTTCTATTTGTGGCTGGTTGGTACTGGTTTCCTGGTCTCGGTCTACGAGTGTACTTGTACATCATACCGGCGGGTGGTTCTGTTGCGTGCGAGATGTTATCTTTATTCCGACGCACACGCGATTTTATTCCATTCTATCTTCCCGCCTCAGGACATACTCTGCCTTTGTGTCTCTGAATGAGGTTGAGTACGTTACTACAGTATGTATGCTTGAAAGCTCCCATCTTTGCCCCGCAGTGATCCGTGAGAAACCGCCTCAGGAAGGCACGTATAGACGCCTAGGTACTCTCTGTCCGACACTGTACGCTCAGGCTATTCGGACATGGAGGCGCTCTTCTTCAACGTACGTCTTGATGCAACTCGCTGAGCGCGAATGCTGCTGAGAAGGACTTGCAACGAAGGTTGATAGCGGCTTCTTGGAGGGCATCGTTCGCGGGTACAAGGCTGGTCTCCTTACCCAGAACCAGTACAACAATCTGACGCAATGCGAGACCATCGAAGGTACGCCCACTTCTCCGCGATGCCGGCGTGGTGGACTTGGGAGCACGAAAGGCTCAGTGCACTGTTATAGACTTCCGGACACAGCTGTCCGCGACGGACTACGGTAATTTCCTCGCCAACGAGCCGCTCCCGATTTCCACATCCACCATCTCGGACAGGGCGACGCAGGTGCTCGTCGACCAGTTCAACTTCCTCCGGAGCAACGCCGTCGAGCCCCTGAGCAAGTTCCTCGAATACATGACGTGCGTCGCGCATCCTCCACTCTCACGATACGGCTGGTTCGGTCGGTCGGGCTGACGGTTGTGGGGCGGGCAGGTATGCGTACATGATCGACAACGTCATACTCATCATCACCGGGACGCTGCACGGGAGGAACACGAACGAGCTCCTGCAGAGATGTCACCCGCTCGGCGTCTTCGACACCATGCCTGCGCTATGCGTAGCGACGAACGTCGAAGAGCTGTACCACACCGTGCTCGTGGAGACCCCCCTAGGTGCGCCCTGACCTTTCGCTCCGCCTCCATTGTAGCAATCTCAACTGATATATGCTCCCCCAC
>CCBP010000101.1:84406-122023 GCA_000765035.1 Trametes cinnabarina
CTGCAGCAGTTCCAGTACGCGGTATTCTACGCGTACATCAAGCTGAAGGAGCAGGAGATCCGGAGCCTGACGTGGATTGCGGAGTGCATCGCGCAGAACGCGCGGGACAGGATACACGACTTCATCCCCACGTTCTGAGCGCGTACGGATGGGAAGACTTTGCTGCTGTAACGCACGGACTGGCGTAATCATATACCTCTTCTCTCGTATCATCGGCATGTTTTGCCTGCCATTGTCAGCCGAGAGTATGGCATGTACACACGCACAGTCTCAATGACTTTCACAATCCCCAACCGTCCATCTGAGTGTGATAGACGCGACGCAGTGGTAGGGGATACAATCATGATATACAACATTAGCAGAAGTTACAGTAAGCTTACAACATATCCTCCCCTCTACAGAAGCCCGAGCATGAAGACCATATGCATACAAGGATATGGACGTGCCAGACATCGATACAAGCGAGCTTTCGTCACCCCTGCAGCGCCCTCGGCTCACTGTGCAAGTCTCCTGTCTGCACCACGCGCGTTTCCGGATGTTGCTGGTACACCTCCTGGATAGACGCCTCCTTGCTCCTCGGCCGTTCCACGGGCTCTGGGTGAGACGCGTCGCTCGCGGGAGTCGCGATGGATGAGGTCTCGGAGGTGCTCCCAGACTCTGGAGATGGGTCTGATGACGATGGGGTATCTGTGGGTGCATCGCCCGATGGCTGCTCAACTTCCGGCCGAGGTTCTTCTGACGAGGGCAACTGCTCCGCATCAGGCGACCGGCTCGGCGCCGCGGCGGACTGGTTCTTCTCATTTACCAGTTCCTCCGCCTTATTCTGCTGGCCTACCTTCACTCCGCCGTGGAGCTCCCCGGGCAAGAGCGCCACCGTCTCGCGTTCGCCTCTAAGCCACGCCTCCCGCCGTGCCTTCCTCTCATGCATCCACGGTCCGGCGTTGCTCTTCATGCACCCGCCCAGGCCCTCGCACGTGCACTTGCCGCCGAGGCTCTGCGGGAGCGCGTCCTCGTCGATGAGCTCAAGCAGGTGCTTGCGGTAGTCGGATCCATAGATGGCCACCTTGGCTACGGTCTCCTTCGCGAGCCAAGGCTTCATGACGTTCCAGATAGCGGAGAAGCCCATGGGTGCGTTCACGATGGCGAGCTGGGCCATGCTGTACGTGCACGGCAGACATGGATCAGTCGGGACCACCAGGCGCGATGTATCAATGTACGCACGTTTCTGGGAAGTAGTCTTGTGAGACCTGAAACGAACTTCGTGCAAAGTCCTTCATTTGCCAGAATTGGCTTATGCTGCAGCCGATCGCGAGGCGTCAGATTGCTGCTTTCACCGGAAACGAAAAGGTGCGCGATGCTACATACCCGAAACCTGCAAGATCGACGACCACGAACGTCCCTCCGATCGACCGCCCTGCAGCCTCAGAGGCGGCAGGAAGGACTTCTCGAGTAAGCGCCTCGCAGTTGACGAGCACGGTACGCCAAAACCGCTCTAGCGACATGTTTTTTTGCAACTTGTTGAGATTGATACCGCCGAAGTGATGGAAGTTTAGAGGACGGCCTTTCTAGAGTGGTGGGTGGGCGTTACAACGGCGCGAGCAAGATAGCGCGTTGACGGACACATACCTTGTCCACCTGGGTATTCGCACATGAGCGGTAAGTACTGGGCTTAATCGGACTGATGATGAACTGACCTTGTGGAAGTAGAGCGGCCAGCAGTCAAAGACGAGATCGCGCTCGGGGTACTGGAAGAGGGTCAGTTTAGCGACTACCACCCCAAGCGAGCTATGACGTACGTCGAAGGGATCGATTTGACGGTATAGCTGGTCTATGCCCACGCCTTCGACCGTGTTTCGCCAATGCTGGCAATTCTTCCACATCAACGTGGACTGCTTGAGGTTGAAGTGGCGCGCGCGGAGGAAACGACTGCGAAAGCAATCAGACCTGCGTATTCAGCGTGCGAATGGACCCGGAAGACGCATACAGGAGGGTATCATCGTCTGTGCCGATGGTGTCGCCGTCGTGGAGGAGGTCCTGGTTGACGAGGGTCTCGCGGAACTCCTTCAAGATTGCATCATGGTCTCTCGGTGCCATAGGTGATGCTTCGAGTTGTGTAAGATGCTGCTGTGGTCGTGATATGGGAGGAGGAGGTCGAGGACGAAGGGAGAAAATGGGAGGTCGGAGGAGGGGGCGAGGGGGGATATAAGCCGAGCGTCATGCTGCTGATGATGAAGCCCTTGGCCCTCGGGAGTCGGATGAGCGATGAATCGATGACAGCCAGTACTCCTCTCCGCCCGTCCTGCGCATGGCCACCGCCCACCTCGCCCAGCAGAGCCCAAACCTTGCCCTAATCACTCAGGCGCCCATCTCAGCCCCCTTCTCATTGGCTCCCACCTGCCGCCCCTTCCGCGTCCCCTCGGCTGACAAATCCCTCTTCGCCCCATACACGGCAACTCCTCCGCTGCTCGCGGACTTCTCCACCGTCCATGACTCACCGCCTCTCCCCCGACCCCGCCGAGCCTCCGGCCCTCGTCCGTTGTAACCGTCTCAGTCAACCTGCCAGGTTTCACCACTCTCCGGATCCCATGAAACGCACGCGCGCGTGTCAGGACTGGAAGACAGTATATGACCGTTCCGACGAGAGCACGCGTTACGCCGAGGTTCCCTGCCATGGTACATAAAGTACATCAGACTTCGAACACTGCCTGAGTTCGCTCCTCGAACTCATGACCAAGGTTTCTCGATCCGGCACCGGTGCTCAGCGCCCCGCGTACTATGCTTTGCAGCTTCGCGAGGTGCATACTGCCGGTACATATATGTAACATCAAGTCAATGCCATGCCGCATGCGTTGTATACTGTACGTGGACGTGACCATCTTGTCTTCAATGACTCTGTATCCTCTCAATCAAATGCAGCTGATGACGCATCAATCCGTTGCGTGGTGTTGAGCAGGAACGAAAAACCTGGAGGTACGCCGGATGCTCGACACTACTAGAGTAGTACACAAGGAGATGTCCTGAACATCGAGACGTGTCAGACTCTGAGGCAAGCCCAACCCAGCTATAGGATTCGGAAGGTGGTGAAAGCAGCAAGGGAGTTATCATGTTCCTATTAACTTTCCGGATTAGGACGTACGCCACATTGGCGCTGGGCCCGCAACTTGTGCGCGTCGTTGTAGTATCTTCCATCCATTGACTTTCATCAAGTCGGTCTTGCAGCCTGAGGCAGGTGCCATCTCTTCTGCTCGACGAATGCACAGGCTGTCTTCGGACACGATTGAGACCAGGTATGTTGGCTCCCTTCAATTCTTGTTTTGCTGGGTATGTCACCCAACATATAGTTCCGTACCTATAGCGTCAGCGGCGCGCATATACCCACAGATCTTCATGCCACGACTAGCCTGAGCTTGTTCGTGGTCATGGAGAGTACGAACGACACCTAGTAGCGCTACAGTTGAACGTGAACGTATACGACAGACATATCTCGCATGGAACGCATCTCGGGTGACATTGCTCCGCGCACATCTGAGTCTTTCCCAGGCGGCGGTCATCTCCTTGCAGCTTGAGGCATCAGAAAAAATGCGTCGCAGAGTCCTCTTGCTATTGCCAGGGACTATCGGTGGAGCGCTTGTGGTAATTTGGGCTCTTCATATCGATACATTCCTCTACCGATGAATCCTTCGGATTGGCGGCCATCGGCGTCGGCTCACAACTCGCTCGTTCCCGCTGACCGCACCGATCTCAGGCACCGTGACGTCTCATCGTTCTGCTCGACGCCTCAAATATGGCTCGCCGCCGTGAGGGTGAGTTGTCGTCCACCTACCCACCAAGATGCGCTGTCTAACTCACGCTCTTCTCTCTGCCATAGGAGCCGCTGTCTTCTCACTCTCTACGGCGCGAGCTGTCCCTTTAGCATCCTCTTCGGAGGCGAAAAAGCTTGTCGTCGCGCATCATATCGTCGGCCTGACGGGTGGAGGCGGAAGCGGCGACTTCACCCTCGATACCTGGAAGAATGACATAGGGCTCGCGTCATCGAAGGGAATCGACGGGTTCGCGCTCAACGTTGGCGCGGACGACTTCACGTATGCCCAGGTGGGCCTTGCGTAAGTGATGTCGCGGTGCTGATCGACTTCACGATTGATGCTGACGAGATGCTAATGATCACAGGTATCAAGCAGCCGAAGAGCTTGGTGGTGGCTTCAAACTGTTCCTATCTCTAGACATGGCGTGAGTATGGAGATTTTCCGCCTGAAAGCGGCTCGAAACTTACGACGCTCTTGTACAGTGCCATTGGCGGTCAGATGAACTGTAATTCACCCGATACAGCGACGTGGCTCCGCAACCTGACCACAACGTTCATCACCAAAACGAATCAGCTCATGGTGGACGGGAAAGCGCTGGTATCCACTTTTGCTGGAGAGTCCTGTACTTTTGGGGAGCAGGATGTCCCTACGGGATGGCGTGTGCATTTCACGCAGCACCCGGACATCGCGGGCAATATCCACTTTGTGCCCGCCTTCTTCGTCGACATCCAGCAATTCAAGAATTACGCGGGCATCATGGATGGGGACTTCAATGTGCGTCTGGTTTGCCCCGTATATTCGGAACTACCACTGACAGGCAGGGTATCCGTGTCGATATAGTTCAACGGCGCGTGGAGAACCGACTTCACCACTGCAACAGCAAGCTCGTTCCTCGGAAGCGACGGTAGCTTGGACAACCCCACCCCTGAACAACAAGGCATCATCGCGCAGACCCTGGGCTCTTTCCAGATCGACCAGTGGCACGTTGAACAGTTGGCACAAGTCGCGAACAGCTCGCACACGTACATGACCTCCGTTGCGCCTTGGTTCTTCACCCACTTTGGGCCCGACACCTACAACAAGAATGTCAGCCAATTGATCTTGAGGCTTTCGGCAGTAATGCTCATCATTGCTTCGTAGTTCATTTACGACTGCGACGACCATCTCTACATCCGCCGCTGGGAGACACTCATTGCTAACCGCGACAAGGTGCACATCGTGCAGATACTCACGTGGAACGACTTTGGGGAGTCGCACTACATTGGCCCGATTCAGGGTAACCTGCCGCCAGGCTCTGAGTCCTGGACGGCTGGACTCGATCACGAAGGTACGGCGCCAGACTGATGTGGATGGTCATGTCAAGTGGCTATGCGACGGGTCGAGGCTGACGATGCCCCGGCTTGGCAGGTTTCCTCGACATCACGAGTTACTTCGCGAGGTGGTTCAAATCGGGCCAACGACCATCCATCACGCAGGACCAACTGCTCATGTGGGCGCGCCCACATCCCAAGCACGCGCAGGCGACGAACGACCCGCTCCCGCCCCCAACAAACTACGAGCTCGTGCGTCCCCGTTCCTGACAAGTGATCGTTCATCATTGTTTACATACAAGCTTTGTGTGCAGACGCAGGACCAGCTGTGGGCAGTCGTGCTTGCAACCGCCCCGGGCAAAGTCAGCCTCGCGACTGCGGACAACGCGACAGCAAAGTTCGCGGTCAGCGAGGGCGTGAACCTGGTGAACATGTCGCTCACTCCCGGCGGCTACATGCGTGGTACGCTCGAACGGCACGGGAGGACAGTGGTAGACCTGAAGCCGCGCGAGTATACTTTTGATCCGGCTCCGAAGACGTACAACTTCAACGTGTTCGTCGCTATGGCGGCTGCCGTCATTAATCGGTAGCGCGAGTTCGCGACGCGAATGGCTTCGACTCAGAGGTAGCGAGAGAAAAATCGGACGGGTCACGTTCATATTTGAGGATAACGAGAGGCTGGTACTCCGTCAGGCAGTTTGATGCGTGTTGACTCCCAATATCATAGCTTTCTGCAGCCTGTTCTGGAAGAAGTGCGGACCATCGTCTTGGTGTCCCCATCCCCGACGTGTCGAGCTTTGAAGCAGCGATGCGCACCCTTCCGTCACATCAAACGATGAACAGCCAGGCGCGCGCAAGGGGTAGATGCTCAATGACGCGCAAACGCTCGGCCATTGGGTCGGAGGTCAGAAGCTCAATCCGAAAGGGGGCGTTATGTCGTCAGAGCGAGAAATCCAAGCCGAATGCCCGAGGGTGCGCGAGCCGCAGCTGCATAGCCGGTTTTTAGGACAGCAGGTGTGAGCTTTGTTTCGCACGCGCTCGCGTAGAGGACGGGAGGTCTTTTGTGGGCGCGTTTCATAGGTACGTGTCCAAGTTCAGCGCTTGACAAGCCATGATATGCCTGACATGCACAATGTCGTCCAGGGCTTGGGTTTATGGACATCTCGGGTTACTGGGAACCGATGGCACATTTACAAGTGCTCCAAGAACTCGATTGTGATCTCCTCATGGCAGTGGGCGCGATTCCCGGATTGCCAGTGATCTCAACGCAGTGTCTAGACCCGTCGTCAAACGCGCAGTTCTGTGTTACAATGAGATAAGGAAAGCTTCTTCGTCATGTCCTGGATGACCTAGCACGAAGACATCGACTCTAGATGATGACGACGTGAGTCTCTCTTTGTATAGGCTCGATACGGAGTTGCCGCACCTTAGTTGAATGACACCATTTGCTGAAGACTAGCATCAAGCTCTATCAGGCAAGGGAGCAAGTTCAATCGCAGAGCACGGTCGGATAGCGCTTAAAGTTTCCCGGCATCCAGTGACTAACGGAATGACCACAGTCTCGTCCACTCCCATCATTCCGTGATGGTTCGGGAGGAGCGAAAGCTTTTGTCGGTAGCTTGATGGACTAGGACTAGGTGTGTTGAATCCGACCAAATGCGGCGCATGCGGCTCACAGCTTGTCATTCTATCACTCAGCACCGAAGTACCCCTTTGCAGTGGTTGTAACTAGCATCACTGCCTGCAATCTCTGATAGCTGCCCGATGACTCCGAGCACGCATGCTGCCAAACACCACTGCGCCGCTCGCTCTGGCTGGGACTGTTATGCCCAGCTGGCATCGCTATATAAGAATGAGACTAGTGGCCCAATTCTCCTCGTTCCAAGGGAACTGCTTCCCCTTCTCTTCAAGTGCTTGGACACAGGCGTTGACCGCCGTCTTTCACCTGTTCCTTCCTCCTGTCTTTTCTCTGGCGCAGGCTCGCTTTTTAAAAACTTCTGTTAGGAAGGATCCGATCCATTGAAGATGAAGGCTAAGCCGCAACTCGTAGCTCTTCTCGTAG
Source organism: Trametes cinnabarina (assembly GCA_000765035.1). NCBI lineage: Eukaryota > Fungi > Basidiomycota > Agaricomycetes > Polyporales > Polyporaceae > Trametes > Trametes cinnabarina. Next base: position 91,582 of record CCBP010000101.1, read on the forward strand.
GCCTCTCGGGTCTGGCAGCTGCATACCCGCTGGTCAAGAGACAAACAGCGGGCTCACCCAAGCTCGTTGTCGCTCATCACATTGTGGGGAATACCGCAGGGTTCACCCTCGATAACTGGACCCAAGACGTTACTCTTGCGTCTTCCAAGGGCATCGACGGCTTCGCATTGAATATCGCAGCCGATGATTTTACCTTTCAGCAAGTCGGATTTGCGTGAGTATTTGTCCAACATCGCTCTGGATATCATTCGCATGGTTTCTCATTCGTATCGGTGGTCAGATACCAGGCAGCGGCGGCTGCGAACCCCAACTTCAAGGTCTTCCTGTCGCTGGACATGGAGTAGGTTATACTGCATTGGTCTAATCTCTTCAGGATACCAGATGACTTATTACCCTTTGCTGCAGCGCCCTCAACAATCAGATCAATTGCAACACCACCGATGCTGGCGCATTCGTCCGTAACGTCACGAGCACGTTCCTTACGCAACCTGCTCAGCTGCAAATTGACGGCAAAGCCTTTGTTTCCACATTCGCCGGAGAATCGTGCACCCTGGGCGGCGCAGATGTCTTCACGGGCTGGAATACCGAGTTCACGCAGCACCCCGACCTCGCAGGCAAAATCCACTTTGTGCCGTCATTCTTCATCGACATTCAGCAGTTCAAGAATTTCAAGGGTGTTATGGATGGTGATTTCAATGTGAGTTGTACATTGCGCGAGCTCTATAACCCTGTGTTGACCGGAAATTCGCGCAGTTCAACGGAGGTTGGCCCATAGACTTGACCACCAAAGCTGCTCCTCAGATTCTAGGAGGCACCCCGGATTTCAATAATCTCTCTCCGAATCAGCAAGCCATTATCGCCAGCCAGATCGGCAGCTTCGACCTCGACGACGAGCATATCACGCAGTTGGGTCTGGTCGCCGACAGCGCTCACACGTATATGACTGCCGTTGCGCCATGGTTCTTTACCCACTTCGATCAGGCACATGGGAACAAGAACGTACGTACCATCCTCAGCGCGAAGATCGCCGCTAGGGAACGTGTTTAAACCGCCTCACAGTTCATTTTCGATGCGGACGACCACCTGTATGTTACTAGGTGGCAGAACGTCATTCAAAACCGCGACAAGGTCGACTTTGTTGAGCTTGTGACATGGAACGATTTCGGAGAGTCGCATTACCTTGGTCCAATTGAAGGCAATCTCCCCCCGGGTTCTGAGGTGTGGACCAACGGATTTGACCACCAAGGTTGGTACTCCGGATATCTGCCGTGTCTCGTAGTTAATGGGTCGGCAGGGTTCCTCGAAATCACGAACCACTTCGCAACTTGGTACAAGACCGGCGCGGAGCCCCCCATCACAACGGATCAGCTCGTCATGTGGGCTCGTCCGCATCCCAAGAACGCGAAGGCTTCCAGTGACCCACTTCCGCCCCCCACCAACTTCGAGCTCGTACGTTCACTTGTTGGTCTGACACTTTGGAAGCAAGTTCCGCTGACCTCAGGCTCCCCCCACTACAGACTCAAGACCAACTGTGGGCGGTAGTCCTCGCAACGGCCCCAGCTAGTCTCACCCTCGCTACTGGAGATAACGCGACTCAGACATTCGACGTCCAACCTGGTGTCAACAAGTTCAACATGTCCCTCACACCTGGCGGGTTCATGCAGGGCACGCTCACTCGCAACAACGTGGCGGTCATCGATCTGAAACCCGATGGTTACACGTTCGACCCCAACCCGGCAACGTTCAACTTTAACGTGTTCGTGGCCGCCGCCTCCGGGAATGCTGCGGCGGCTCCTGCTCCCCCGGCATCCGCCTCGTCTGACCCGGCCGCGCCGCCTGCGACATCGGCTGCGACCCCTGCTTCTACCGATTCCGCCTCAACATCCGCCGCCGCTGCACCTACCGCTACCTCTACCGACGCTGCTGCGGTCTCTGACTCCGCCGACCCACCCGCGACTTCCACTGTCCTCTGATTCGGCCTTCGTCATGGTAGCGAAGACCTCCACCTTCCTTTACTACCCATTCTGGGGTCCAGTAGTACACCGAGAGCAGCAGATTGATGGAAATGGACTTGGAATGGTAGAAACTCAACATCGCTTGGGCATCGTGTGGTATGTATCAAGACGACGGTCTTTCGTGATAGGTAACATGTCATGAAGGTATAGGATGGTGAAAAGTGAATGAAGTGGCAAGACGTGTCGAAAGTTCATGAGGGGAAGCGTAACAACGGGAAACATGGAGTGGCACCTCTCGGCGCTGCGTAAGATGACTTGAACTACCCTTGGTACCCTATATGTTCAGTAGGACGGCGCTGTCATCAGTAGTCACTTTACATGCGACCAAAGCGGATACACACCGTCAACAGCTGTTGTGGATCGCGCATGCACGCTCGGAACCCTTGATAACGCCGAGACGGAGGCCGATGCCGACCCGGTGGTATAGTCCGGCGCCGACCCCTTCGAGAGCATCGTCATGCCCGTTGCAGACTTGGAGTCGTCGCCGGCTTCAGCGCTCTTCGCTCCGTTTGCGAACCAAGAGCTTTGGCTGCGAAGTTGGCGAATGCTCTGCACGAAAATCATGGGTAAACTGAGAAGGCATGATATACAAACGCAAATCATCGCACCGGAATGATGGGAGGGCGTTCAGGGAAGCTTGCCTGGATGGGAGAGCAAGAAAAAATGCGATTAAGTAGCCGACCGACACTTGTAGGGTGATAATACATACCCCTTTCAACTCGCGCTCTACACGATAACGTAGCTGTGCGTCTGCCACTTCGACGTCGTGAGCGATGCCGTTTACGGTATCGCGGCCATTCAACCTGAATGAAGCAAACATCTTAGTGGGTCCACATTCACGCATGATATATCTGGCCTACGTAGATAGCAAGCTCATAGCGTGAACTGAGACAAGGATCTGTCAGTAACGAATTTATCTAGCTTGAGATAGGGCAGAACCCAACCTTTGCTGCTCGCCATATGGAACGACATCCACACCAAACGGGGACGCAATGCGAAGTACTGCACGTAAATTGCAGAGAGCTCAGCTTTGGATAAACGTCTGATGTATCGTGCTTACCGTGATCGTAGTGAGCAATTGCAGCAATCTATCGCGACATGCTCTATTATTGAGGGTCGAAAATAAATGAGTGCTGCAATCAAACGCACGTAGACAGGACTCCGCGGTTGACCATATTGATCAAGGTGTTGCGAACGACGTCGTCACTGTAGTCAAGAGCATGTGTGAGCAGCAAGCTAACGAATGATTACCGATGCGAAATGAACACGCAGAGCCGCCTACACACCTTGATTCGCGCTTACACTTGGAGCATAGCCAGTACAGCGCGACATTGATCATCACATCCGTAGCAGTTTGTATTCCCGCACCAGCAGTGGAGAGGCCCTATTGTGCAAGCCAGTGAGCTATCAGTTGTCAGTTGGATAGTTCGCCACATCGGCAACATACGTCTATATACGCTGGATGGGAGCGGCCGATCCCGAAGGTGGAGCTGCGTAATCGTGCTCCATGGTTAGCAGCATTCCGACGTATCCTACAGAACTCTCACCCTTGAACAGCTGCCACTAGAATTGTATGAGATTCAACGCAGTACAAGAGTATTATACGCATGTGACATACCAAGACCAGTCACTGCAGAGAAAGAGAGGGGGTCCATGAGCGTTAGCTATCGTTACCCTCACTCATGAAAGGTCGGCGCGCACCGAACGCGGTGGTCGCGGAGGCACCCTGATAGTCAATCAAGCTATTGCGGGCTTTTTCTGCGATGATTGAGGACATACGATGAAGACAGGTATATACCAGTAACGCCTTCCTACTGTGTACGGTTGACGACGTGAGTTCAGAGTATGTGTGGTGTTTATTAGCAAGCTGCATACGTTGCCAGATACGACCTGCGAAGAACCTACGAATGCATTAGAGGAAATAAAGTAAATTACGTATGCAAGGCTCACATCTGGACCATGAATACCACAGCAAACTTTTCCTCGTTCTCTGAGCGTCGTTAAACATCGTCAAGAAGTTTCGGCACTCACGGAGAAGGCGCGTTCAACCTACGTCGAAGTATGAGACCTCATTTGATCGAAATATTGGATAATGCACAAACCTCAACACTCCTAGTGAAATTCACAACCCACCGTTCCGGGAATGATCAACAACAAAGCTCAGTGGAGCAGCACGCAAGTTATTACCTACCCAGGTACAGCGACTGCCGCAAAGGTCATGTTTCGGCGTGCAACTGCGAATATGTATACGGCCTGCATCGAAAGCGCCATCGTGGTGGAATCAAAAAGCCACAATACCAGTATCTGTTAGGGCAGAGGTGTGAGAAACGCTGGATGCGGGATTGCGACCCGTAATCGAGCAGTGCGTACGAAAAACTTCATGGCAAGACCGTCCTTGCGGTACCGATCGAAATATTGGAGGTTCTGCAAGAAAGTAAGACCGTAAAACCTAGCGCCGCCCGATTGGCAACGAACGAGAACGTCCAGGTAAGCTGGGTGAGATGCGACCAACTGCAAGCAATCAGGCGTACATAGCTGTTAACACCGCACCGAGGACATACACGCCAACTGTGCTGTCTTGTGAGACGTTATCCGACACCGTTGGCCACCACATTGCTGGGATCGCGACACCACGAAGGAGATAGTGAAGTGGACAGCAGGCGAGAGGGGAAGGGTAAAACCTCTGGCGGACTGGGTGAAAGGACGACAAGCTCTAACCTCCCGTGCTTATATCAAAGGGATGAGGATTGGAAGATGGGGTAGTCCGAGGGTACTTCCAAGCAGCCAGCTAACACCGACCCGACTTCACCGAGCCTGGAAAAACTGAGCATCCCTCACCGTCCACAAGTCGTGTTAAGCGGAAGCTTAAGATACGGCGATGCAGTGATCGTAGGAAGCCAAAATACGTAACACTGACCGTGTTGAAACCCTCGACAGGCGGCCCTTTACCATAGGTTGTCAGCGACGTCGCCTTTGGCCAGAGGCTGAGTGGTTGTTTGAGCGGTGTTCCAGACATGAATTATCATCGGTCTTTATGCGAGCCATGGAAGCGTTACGTGACAACAGGATACAGTCGAGACTTACCGACGCGATGTACGGCATGCACGGGGCCGGCTTGGCTAGGACCCACAGAGCCGCTTAAAACATCGCAATGCGAGGCGAACATTATGATGGCTATATCATAGCAAAGGTAGATGGGAACATGACTACTTCTTCTTTACAGTCTTCATCCGAACTCTCTCATTGCCCACAATGACACCCTGCAAAGTAGATGAACGAAGACGAGCATGGGAATAAGCCGAGTGAGCGCACCTTCCCCTTGTAAGGTTCTGGAGGCCTTAACCTCCGTATTTGTGCAGCAAACAGTCCGAGTTTGTGTTTGTCCGTGCAGCTGAGTACGATCTTGGTAGGCTGCGGTACTTCTATCTTGATATGGTCCGGGACGGAGACGAAAACGGAATGAGAGAATCCGAGCTTCATGTTGAGGCGCTGTCCGCTGCGACCCTCGCCCTTGCCACGTGGGTCGGCCTCCAGAGCAGCACGATAACCAACACCGACCAGATAAACGGGGGTGGTAAAGCCTTCAGTCATCCCGATGATGGCGTTCTCGATGAGTGTCCGGGTGAGGCCCCACATGGCGCGTTGTTTGCGCTCCTTGGCATTTTCAACGGCGACAGCAAGTGTGTTGGGTGCAGTTTCGGATATCCGCATAAAGGGCATGAGGGGGACGGAGGTTTCGCCGAGAGGACCCTTGACGGAAACGGCAGTTGATGTAGGCTCGAGGGAGACGGTGGGAGGGTAGACTATGGGCTTCTTGCCGATATTTGAGATGAGACCCGCCGCGACGGCGGAAGAGTGGAAAGAGCGAAGAGCATGGCGGGCTTCAGCCTGCCACCGGGATATCATCGTCCCTCGTTGTCGTCGACGTTCCAGACAAGCTGCGCGACCACGACTCGGACTGAGCACGGCGAGACCGTGACAGGCCACATTCTGCTTACACCGAAGTCACAAAAGTGTCACACAGCTGAGGTGACAACGTCACATGAACGCGCTATACGACGCGTGCACGTGAGAGCATGTGTTTCCGAAAATGACATTGACAATATTCTTGACTCGAAGCATCGCAAGGCAGCTCTCTCCAGCTTGCAGATCGTCCTACATTGCCCATCGATTGCACCCTGCATCGTTCAGAACCATGTCTGCCAGTACCGCGCTTGCCAAGCTCTCCTCGCCTCTCCGGGATCTCGTCGCCGGCGCTGCCCAGGATGGTAGCGAAGACTTCGGCAAGTCTGAGAAGGATAAGGCTGAGGTTGCTGAATGGATCGACAAGGTCGCTTTTGGCGACGTCGCAAGGCCTGAGAAGTTCCAGGTGAGCACACGATACGCAGGGCCAGAATTCGGGTTGACATGAAGCAGGACCTCGAAGCCACTCTTGTTCCCCGTACGTATCTCGTGAGCAACTACTTTACGGCTGCGGACGTTGCGCTCTATGGTGCATTGCACCCAACTATCGTAAGCTGTGTTGGATTTCTGTGTCATTCCACTTTGTGACGACCGTCGACAGTCCCAGCTGCAGCCAGCGCAATACTACTCCCACCCCGCCATCACTCGCTATTTCGATCACATCCAGCACCATCCCTCTGTCCGTAAAACTGCTGAGTCGCTGGCGCCCGCATTCTCCGTTGTTCAGCTCGACCTCGAGAATGCGCCGCATCAGGAGCGCAAGGCTGACGCTCCCAAGAAAAAAGAAAAGTCGAAGGCTGCTCCCGATGCTGAGAAGGAGGCTCCCGAACCGAAGGCCAATAAGGCCGCGGCGAAGGCGGACAAGAAGGCGAAAAAAGCTGATACGACCGAGGCTGCGGCCCCTAAAGCTGAGAAGGTTGAGAAGGAGGGTAAGACACAGAAGACTGAAAAGAAAGAGAAGAAAGCAAAGGAACCCAAGGCTGCTCAGAATGCCGACAAGGCCGAGGATGGCGAGCCGGTACCTTCGATGATCGACCTTCGGGTAGGGCGTATCGTCGATGGTGGGTTCTCTATGTTCCCGTCTATGGTGATCCATCGATCTGAAAACCACCTTTAGTCAAGAAACACCCTGATGCCGACAGTCTCTATGTCGAAGTAAGCATAACATAATATCGAGGAGACGGTGTGGCGACATGGAGACTCACTCCAACCGTTCAGCAAATTGACTTTGGCGAAGAAACTGGTCCGCGAACTGTTGTGTCCGGCCTTGTGAACTACATTCCTATCGAGGAGATGCAGAACAAGATCCTTGTCGGTGTGGTACGTCGCTTGCGCAATACATCAAGAATAGACGTCAACAATCATCATGCAGTGTAACCTCAAGCCTGCGAACATGCGTGGTATCAAGTCCTTTGCCATGGTCCTTGCTGTACGTAACCATGCAATGCACTGGGGTCGCTATCTAGGACTGCTCACATCCCATTGCAGGCGACGCATAAAGATGGCAAGGACAAGGGCATTGAGCTCGTCCAGCCGCCTGCCGGTTCAAAACCTGGTGACCGTGTCTACTTTGAGGGCTTTGAGGACGGCCAGCCGCTGTCGCAGCTCAACCCCAAGAAAAAGGTCTTCGAAACCATTCAGCCTGGTTTCACGACGCTTGAGACGCGCGAGGCTGCGTGGGTCAACCCTGCGACCGGTAGCGTGCACAAGATCAGGACGTCGGCGGGCGCGTGTATTGCTCCCAATTTCGTTGGCGCTTCCTTGTCGTGATGTGCTCGCATTGTGCAAACTCGCAGGTTCGGGGGTGGGGTTTGCAAGGAGGTTCGCCCACTAGACTTGTATTTGTCGTGCTATATAAACTATCGGCCTGCCTGTCAACTTCAATCCACCGCTGGAAGGGTGCACCGTCGTAACCAAAACATATGCTGCAGATCTCCACTCCATCATACATGAACCGGCCGTTCAGTCAAGGAACGCTATACGAGACACAATGCCCCGCCACGCAAAGAAATACCCGCAGTAACACTAGTCCCCTCGTCCGCTCTTCGCTTACATCAACGCCACGGGACGCTTCTGGTCGATATTCGGGGCGCTGCAAGATCCCGACCCCGACGACGACGACGACAGCGACTGAGCCCGCTCCTATCTCCCAGTCCCCCCACGCACTCCCCTCCAAGTCTCTCTGCTCCTCTCTCCCCCCATGCCTCTCTCTTGCTCTTCACTCCCCTCTCTTCTCTGCTCTGTATCCACACGACCTTCTCCTGTACTGTAGATAGGCACGCCGAGCCCATAATCTCCGCGTGGGACCGGGGGAGTTCTGACGCCGCTGCGGTGTCCGCCCAGTGCGCGTACCCCTCCCGCCGCAAGACGGCACAGACCCCGCAGCGCAACCCGCTGTTCTAAAGGGCGGAAGGTTTAGAACCCGGATCCCTGCCGTATTTTCCGCCAACGCGGTGGGCTCGGCGTCGGGCCCTTAGAGTAGTAGCCATGTTCTAGTCTTCCATACTGATTCCCTTCTACACCTAGCTTACACTCTGGCCTATTCCAGCGACGGCTCGACCGTCGCACCCACCCGCACCCCCCTACCTACGATTGCCAATCTCCCCGCTCCGCCGACCCGTAGATACTCGCGCTGTATTGCCTATCATAGGGCGTGGCCCTAGAGGGCAATAAACGAGGAACCCAAAAAACACTAGTCGCCATCGTACCGCCCTTTTCCCGTGTCGAAGTTGGTCCCCACTTTCTTTAACAGAAATTCGCCATAGACCACGGGCTGATATGTCTTTCGCACGCCCTTGATACCGCGAAGGGAACGGTCTTCCTCTTGGGCACGTAGTGCGGTGGGTAGCGGCTCGATGCGCGCGTCGAAGTTGGGCTCGAAAAAGAACGGGATCCTTGGGTTGCTGGTCAGTCAGACGAAGTTCCCCGTTCGCCATCTGCCATTACTCACGACACCCTGTCACAGACGACGCACGATTCAGTCATGTGCAGGAAGCTCGCGCGTCACCTGTCGAGCACGCACCGATAGTCGGACCCTTTGTGGATCACGCGATGCAATGTACTTTTGTATATTCCATTCGACCACACCTCCCACACTGTCGCGAGCACACATCAGATTTCGAGCCCAAGTCTTAGGGTTGGTAATAGCTCACTTTCCCCAATGTTGCAGACGACACAGCCTCGTTTAGGATCAGCATTAATCCAGTGTCCGCCGTCCTCCACTTCTTGTTCTGCGGGCAGACTGCCGGTCTTCTCCACCAGCAGACCTGGATGGGCGAGGAACACTTGAAGCGCATCCGGTATGGGATCTGCGTGTAGGAAGCTGTGAAGTACAGTTCCATTTACTGCAAGCTCGAGATAGATTGGAATGGATTCACGTCAAGCATCCGTAGTCTCTGTCAACGGACTGGACGTCAGACCTTCGACCAGGGCGATGTATTGATGCGGGATGCCTACCGATGTGCCCCGCAAGAAAAGCCGTCATAATCGTTCGGGAGAGGGGGGTACCCTGTGAGAAACTATGAGCGGGAGACACTCGTCAGCAATCCGCGCACAAACCTATCACTCGCATGACCCAAAAGCTGTCATCCACTTTACTGCGAAGCTCGTGCCATTCCTCCGGCGTCAGACCCAGCCCGGTAGCCATCCTAAACGGCGACGATTACTTATACACATGTACCAGCGGAAAAAGCGACGTGCGCGACCCACGCTTCCATAACAATCATCCCGAGGTTCTTCATTTTCTCAATCCATGTTTCGTATTTCTCTCTAAATCCTTGGATGGTCGGCCATTGATTCTCGCCCCAGATGGGTCGCCTCTTATCCGGGTTCTCTACCGGACGGTAGAAATCAATCGCTTCGTGATTGTCGGCTTTGCCGTTTGTAACGTTTTCCTCTAGCCTTTGGTAGCCTGTTGGTGGATACATTCAGTGGGAACGGCTCGGGCTCGTCGCGGTGGGGAGCCGCGATCAGCATACAGCATTAGGATGGGTATGTTCCACAAACCTCGCGCGCTATCCTCGTGTGCGATGGAGATCCTGTCCTTCTCGTCCTGCGGTAGTGCGAAGAACTCACGCGCAAGCCTTGTGAGCTCCTCAGGCTCTGCTGGGTCAATGTACGAGGAGATATCTAGGTAGAAGAAACCGTATTCCGAGCATGCCGAGTGGAGCGCGGCTGCGGTGGATAGTCGACCATGGCCGTCCGGATGCAGAAACGGCTCGATGCTAATGACAGGCAGAGCCGAAAGAGTCAGCGCATCCTCTGGGCTGTCTCCCATGGTGGTAGTGGATCCTGGAAGGCGGACTACGAGACTGCGCTGCTTTAAATGTGTGGGGGATATAGACTCTGGGTTCGGGCCTCGATAAGCCTGTGGCTATATTTGAGGTGTGGGGTAAGAGATAAGATTACACTCGCATTTCTGTGCGAGACACACAGAGATTAGATTAGATTGAGAGACGCCCACCATGCTCCCAGCTTCCGCGATGCAAGGTTGGCGAAGGCCCGCATCTTGACGCGTACGGGCGCGGTCTCCTTTCAGCACACGTTTCTTTCTCGCCCACGCGCCTGCATAGGAGCTCCCTGGAAAAAATAGCCTCTACGTCTACCCCTGCTCTATTTGGACACATGGCGCAGTCCTTCACTACTGTCTCGGGAGGTGGCCGCCGCTCGCTAGCAGGCACGACCTCTGGTTTCAATTCTGAAGTCGACGACGAGGAGATCGACCAACTTGACTCAGGCCTGGAGGACAACGGCGAAGAGATGGAACCCGAGTCTGAGGACGAAGGAAACGCGTCAACTGCGAAGGGTCGTCGGAGACTCGGTGTTCGAGTACCGGGACATACGCTTCTACCTCAGGACAAGGTAGAGAACATCTTGGACGCCGAGGGTATGTTGGTTTGCCTGCCTTACCCTCGAACCTTGGTACTAATGCAGACGGATTAGGTGCTGGGGCACATATGTCCAAAGAAGCTGTCTTCATGTTGTCTATTGCGACCGTTCGTGTTTCATCCCAGTCGTGTCCATTTACGCTGAGGCGGGCTTGTCTTGCAGGAGGAATTTGTCAAGAAGCTGGCTGAAGCGGGATACAAGCAGACCACATCAGAGAATCGTCAACATGTACAATATCGGGATCTAGGTTAGTGTATATGCTTTCTTACCCCGCCATTACTGAGCCCATGTCCAGCAACAATCACAAGGCGGCGCTCAGAGTTCCAGTTTCTGGGAGGTGAATTCAATAGCACGGCTGTAGCTTTATGGTATAAGCTGATTACTCCCAAGATACTATCCCCACGCCTATCACGATCTCTGAGGCAATGGCTCGCCGTGCAGCAAGAGAACGTGAGGTGCTAGAAGACGACCCAGCCATCTCAGCAGCGCCACCGTCCTCGCCTCCTTTGATGCCTAGCACAGCTAGTGCATCTGCAAGCACCAGCGTCGCAAGATCAAAACAAAAGGCGCGACACTCCCTCCCAGCACAGCCAAATGGGGTGCAGAAAATGAACGGCAGCGCAAGCGCCGCAGGTGCATCCATGAGCGCAAGTGTCGGTGCAGCCAGCGCTTCAGCCCGGCAACGGCACCGCGACAGCAACGGGCGGTGGCGCAAATCTAACGCTGCCAACGGCTCGCATGCAGAGGCTACCTCCAGCAGTACTGCGACTCGTGCTGGAAGCGCACGGACCAGGAACCGGTCGGCGAGAGCACGCGAAGCTGCTGAGGCGGCGGGATCTGGCAGCCGTGCTTCGCATTCAAATGGCACATCTTCCATAGCAAACGGGCGAAGTGCGAGCAGCGCCGGCGTGCATCAGGGTGAGTGACGCCCATGCGATCCGTATCCAGGATTGACTGCTTCACTCTCGTCGTATTTAGATCTGCATGGCTCACCGGATTCAGGCGATCCCCACAGTTCTTCAGGGCAGTTCACAGGACCAGCAAGTGGCTATCTGGATGACAGGAACCGCCTGTCAATCAATGGGCGGAGTACTACTATGACGGATAACCCTGGCCGGACCATATATTCCCAACGTCCTCCTCCTGAGCCTCGATCATGAATCCATTCCTTAATTACGTCTTACACGTTGTGATACCGTCGCCTCAATCATTCGTGTTCGAAGTCGAAGCACACTTGTAATAGGTTCGTCGTTCCCTCTCACAATTCACTCGCAGTGCTGCGTACTGAGATGAGCGTAATTGTATTCGCATGCAGATACTGTACAATGAATGATGCGCCATACCATACACGACACCATCGCCTCCATGTGATTACTCGACGTTAATCTGCACACTACCGACATCCTCCGCCTTCGGGACGGTCACGGTGAGTACACCATCCTGAAGCTTCGCCGTCACTTTGCTGCTGTCGACAGGCTGTGGCAGCACGACGGTGCGAGTGAAACTCGCTGAACCTGTGAAAAGCCGCTCAGTTGAGAGGGCAGTCGACTCGGGTTGCTTCTGCGTCAGCGCTTGCGTGCCTGTCGGTACAAAGTCAGTACGCACACGCTTTGACGGTTGAAGAGGGAGTGACATACCTTCTGAGGCACCTTCAGCTGAGCCGGCCGCCGATGACGAAGAGGCCTCCGCAGTTCGCGGCTCGCTTCTGACGACCTTGCCCTCGATAGTTAGGGTCCTGCCGCCGTCGCCGATACGAACGTTGACGTTCTCCTTCTTTACGCCGGGCAGCTCAGCCTCGACGACGTACTTGTCCCCCTGCTCCGAGACATCCACGGCGGGACGCAGCAACGCAGGCGTGTTGAAGAAGGGGTCATCAAAGAAGTCGCGAGGACGGTGGCGTCCCGGGTATGTTGGGGCCCGAGGGCCGAAGGGCTCCTCTAGCATGCGGAATAGAGGGCGGAGCTCACGGAAGAATTGACGAGTGAGCGACATGGTGAAGAATGAGGGGGTGGTATAAGAGAGAGATGGTAGAGGTGTGTTTTGTGGGTCGTGAGAGTCGTTGGCTGTCTTGTTTACTGTTCAGAGGCCAGGGCTCTGCTATCGCAAAGCTTTATACTCGGGGGTAAACGCATACGAACTGTCTAGAAGCAGCCTGTTTTGTCTTGGACCCAACAAACTGAACTCATGAGTTGTGTCATGGAGGATCCAGACAATGCCAGACGCCGAGACGCCGATCATCGTCGAAAGCAATAGAAGCGCCCGCCACGTGCTGTGCAGCTGGTCCAAATGTGGACAGTGTCGCTACTAACCGCCCGCCGTTTTCTCCGCAATCACCGATATCGCTAGGCATCCCATTCGGCGTTGGCGGGGTCAGAATGGACATAGGGCCCTGCGGCCAGACTAAGTATACCGAAAATACATACACTAGTATTACAGACATGGATACATAGGTATCGAGGCATGCTGACGGCGTCCACGCGTCGCCGAGAGCATGCAAACGTAGAGTTTGTAGATCAGAGATGGAGAGACGGTCCATATCAATCTCTCCCCGGCCATTCAACCACCCAATGAGCAGAGACCATGTGCTCTTGGTCATCGTCGTCCTCGAATTTGAGCTTGTACATTGGGACAGTTGACTTTTTGGCCGAACCATTACCCTGCCGATGAGAACGGGGGAAGGTTAGCTACTTCACGAGTACTGATGGCTGTCCGCCGAAACTCACGCGTCCGCCGGGGTTGAGATCTCGTGGGCTAGCAATCACCTCCGCCCGGTAGAAGCAGCTGGTGTCGGGGTATAGAGCCATCACCGTAGAACCCGCCACGAATTCGGGGTATGCATTCAAATGCGCAGCACTGTCTGGTGGCGCATTGGGATCTGGTAGAGGAATGATGGCGCGTAGTGTAGTATTGTAGCGCCTTCCTATGGCGTCAGTATATTGACTACTTAGCGGAGAGAGCTGTACTCACTGCCCAGGTTGACCGTCCTCCTGAGGCTCAGGGTCTTGCACTTCGTACCTGCATTTGAGGCGATCAGCGAGATGTCTACCATACGATGGGATCTCCATACCGATTTTTGTCCTGGTTGATGCACTTGGTCACAACAGCTAGGATCCATTCCTCGTCCTTGCCGCCGGCCGCACTATCCGCCTTACTGGCATTCGTAGGGGGATGGAAGGCGACCTTCCGCCCTTCTTGCAACGGCAGCTGTTTCGCAAGCGCTTCTCGACGAGCCTTCGGCTCACGGGAGAAAGGTATGCTAGGCTGAGGTCCGACAGACCCTCGAGCAGGGACGGTGATGGACATCGACCGCGATGGTGGTGCGGTAACAGCTGGCGTAGGACCTGCGGTGATAGAAGGTGATAGGCCTCTGGGCCGCTTATTGCGCTTTTCTATTTTCGTCAGTCAGTTGCAGCCGTATATCCAGTGGCGAGCTGGCATACCATGCGGTATGGCTTCGGAAGCTTTCCGGAGAGCGATCAATACCGAGAGACGTTCGAGGACATCGTCGATGGCCCTGTTCCGAAGTTTCAGCAAGTGAGTAACGTCGACACGATCAATTGAGCCTACTCTGCATCCTTCTCAGCGGTGGTTTTGATATCGTTCAAACCAGAATGCAACTTCTTGTATAGACTCTTGACCCCGTCAATGCCCTCAGAAGGCAATGCGTCGTCCATTGGCCACTGTAGGAGTAACCTATGTACGCGGCCTACAGTGTCATCACGGTCATGCTCGGTCAGCATCGAAGACAATTTGTTCAGCGATGCTGCAGCCTGCGACCAACATTCAACCTCTAGAAACGACGTCGTCAGCAACACCGTATGGCGTGACCATGTATATCACCGCTTTAGGACGGGCGACAGACAGGTGACGATTACCTTCGGACGACGCAGGTCGCTTTGAGACACCGCGCCGACTGGCCATGGTTGCTGTACTCTCCGAGTGCGTGGTAGTTCGGGAAGAAACGCGCGAGAAACAATGTATGCTTGTTGTGGTCAAGCACGATTGTGGTATTCCGTCCGACACGCCGGGTCCGCGACTACGAACCCGCTGCAAGTCCGCGATCCTGTTTCGGATCTTGATCGAGCCGGCGGCCAACACTATCACGTGACTATGTACCAAACGGTCGGTCCCGTCGGTCACAACGCAATCTGAACGTCTTCCCAAGGCTCCGCGCGGCAACCGCATGGACAGTACATATATATCATATGCATTGTGTGACAGCTTCCAGAACTCGAGTGAAGATGTATATGATGCTGGACCTATGTCCACAGAAGACCTCGAGAGCTCTTAGTCATTTCTTTAGGCCATCTGTCTGCAAGAGCTACGAGTGAATCGCGCGCTGCCACGGACCCAAAAAGCCATAGGTCACCTCCATGTAGTATGAGTGGGACACCGAACCAGACCGCAAAGTAAAACATCAAAGATGACATTGAAAGCAGCAAATTTAGGAGCAAGCGTTGCACATCATGCACCATATAGTGATAACTGTGGTGCCCAATGTTGTTGCCGACTACTTTACAAGATCGTCGTACGTGAATAACGTATTTCTGGACAATCATGCGAAAACTGAGTTTACGAGAAGACTGAACTGTTGAGGCTCACTGATAACTGGTCAAGGTCCCTGCTTCGTTGATGGAGCGAGTTTCCTCAGGGATACATCGTACACAACTGTTGAACCGTTGAGTACGCAGTCTCTCAAGGCAGAAGGTTACGATGAATATGTTCACCTTCTTCTATCTTTTTCAAGTCATACTTCAGACTATCATAACGACGCCGAAGCAGGTCGTTCTTGAGGTTCAGCTGTTGGGGGATCAGCTACGAATTCTAGGTATGTTAGGCTCAGCCACACCATAGAGAAACCGGCGAAGACGTCCTTGACGAACAGCGATATTCTGATGGGTTGTTCAAAATCTCCCAAGGTAACCGCATTGACGGCCAGTCGCGACTGGGAAGATGTTTCAGAGATGACACTAGCGAACCAGTGCATATGCTGGACTCACCAGCTCGTTCACTAGAGTGATAACGCCGTGCAGATAGTCCTCTACCGAAAGCGCGAACCTATCTCGCCACTCTGGACGGACTGGTGGAACAATGAAACATTATGGCGTGACGAGAAGAATGACTAAGACATACTGCCAAGGAGTTCTGCGACTTGCTCGAGGGAGAGAAGCCCTCCGCTTTGCAGATACTCGATCAGCGTAGCTGAGAAGACCGCATTACGCAGAGAGTTTGTCCACATGTCTCTCCATTTCCAAAACTGGTTGGGAGGTATAATATCCGCTAATGCAGCGGTAGTTTCCTTACAACTGGCCAGAACAGGTTGTGCTGTCCCTAGCAGAGCGGGCACTGGGAAAGACGGTCAGCTATGGTGGATACCGAATACTAAAGGTAGCAAGTACTCTGCTCGGAACGGGTCGAGTGAATTTTGTTCAGTATACCAGCAAGGTTACGTGTCCTCTTGTCGAACTCCGTCACTTGATCCTTGATTTTCTGCGAAAATGACCGGTTGCATCGCACATCCACGCAGAAAAGACGAGCGTATTCTTACCTCCCTTAATTCTACATCTGCATCAAGTATGCTGTTGATCTTTTCTAAGTTGTCAGCATCCATTGTGGCTAACGGTTTCCGCGTGAGCCTGTAGAAGACTGGAAGCCAAGTAAAGCATATGATGAGCTGACTAAGCTAGGACAAGCATCAGTAAATAACGCGCTCACACGGCGGCGGACAAGCCGCCTACGCAACACCGTGCGATAAGCCATGTCATAGACCTACCGTTAGTTTAAGTATCAGGCTATGACACGCCTATAACATGGCAATGGATTGAAAAGGCAGCATTTGACTGCTTTTTGTTTTCCTTTCATCAGGCTATAACACCTAACACAAAGGAGGCTTTGCCTGCCGTGTCAGGAAACGCGTCTGCAACCAGAAGTACAGTACTTTGCTCGGCGCTTACCACCATAAGTACCTTCGACCCTGGACCGTCTCTCACTCTGGCTGCTGCAGCTTCTCAGGCCCCTCTCATCGACATAGGTCTCTTGTTCTCATTTCGCATACCTGGCATCCTCAATATACTTTTCCTGACGCTATGACATGGCACCGCATGCTCAGGACCGAGATGAGGTGAAGAAGAAGCTCATCGGACTCCGTGATGCGCCTCAGCGAATGGTCGCCGAGGACGATTTGCGGCTTACCTCGACATACCTTCTTGGCTCATTGAAGAAGCCCCACATTGGGACGGAAGTTGCTCTGGTATTTGACCATTGGTTCTGCTCTCAAGCGGACGAGGTGACACGAGAGGCTGCCACATTCCTCATCCGTCTTCACGCCTATAACAGCAGCTCTGTGGACATATGGAGACAACAACTCAAGCGCGTTATCACACGATGCTGCTACTGTGTAAGAGGTCTTCATGAAACGGAAACGATGTCCAGACACACGTACGTAAGCAACTCGTTCAAAACGCGCCATAGCTGACATGCACGCCGTAGGTACTTTGGAGCCTTCGGAGACCAGGTCCTGAAGAGCTTCTACGACAACTTCCACAAATTCCTCACTGACACTGCTGTTGACGCTCTGGCTGAAAAGGGCTTCATCTCTGGCAATGCTACAAACTCTGAACGCACTCTGACTGATGCTCCTCCTGGTGCCACTTTTCTCATCCTAACGTATCTGCACATGCTACAGGACCCTCGTATCGTCACACTATTGCATTCGTTCTGTCCTCGAGACCCGGTCAGGTCGTGGCCCAACGACATCCCTCCCGCGGCTCTCCTCGCCTTACTATTTGACGACGTACCGGAGGTACGGTCTTGGGCTCAGAAGCAGACAACACTATGTGAAATCGCCCCCATTCCCATGGAGAACTTCTTGCCTGCGCATTCGATTGTTTTGAAGGCCGTGGCAGACTGCGTAGCGTCCTCTCGCTCTTTACGGGATGCCTTTGGTGTTGAATACAGACTCTCCTTTCTGACCGACATTTCGTCGCTGTGGTCAAGCTTCACTACTCTCCTCCGCTTCATCCCTGTGGAACTCCTCCGGTCAAGCAAGTCTTTCGACCTGGATGTTCGTCACATCGTGATTGGCCATCTGCATGATACCGGAAACCGTCAGCTTCTTCCTCTTTGTCCTCTTGCAATGCACTGACTTTTGGCTCCGCCTTTCTACTTTTCGATCGTCCACACGTTATCGTGCCATAGACTTCCTCGATGTGCTGAAGTGCTTCGTCATTGTTCTGAGGCGCATGGGTCCGGACGTCTGGCAGGGCGAGGGTCCCGAATATTCCCATGTTGTCTTCAATTCTATCAAGGACAACACCCGCTATGCCGACATCTTGTGCAGCCTTCCCGCCCCGGTTCCCAAAGATGACTGGCAGCTGAAGTGGATCGAAGTCTATGCCAACACTGTTGGCAAGCTCCCTGCATTCAAGGACATCCTTCCCTCTGTACTACAGTTCCTGTGCGAGGAACTTCAACACGAGCGTTTCAAATCAGTTCGACCCAACGCGATGAGTATCGCTTCTAGGGTGAGTCATCTATCGACCTGTCGGGCCATAATCGTTCTCATCTAAACTCGATAGCTCTTGTTCGCTGTGCTCTCGCATCAAGGCAAGGACGCCGCTTGGAGACAAGAACTCGCCCTCGATATGCTGACAGTCCACTCCGCCGTATTTGTCGCGGTCGCAATTAGCAAGACTTTCTCGGGCGAGGTTTGGACGGACACCAGGAAACAGTCGCGGAGACTCCTCAAGCAGGCTCTCTTCTCAGACATCCGTAATATTGCCACCGCAATCACCTCTCTGTCCTCTTCAGCAACGAGTCCTGATCAGTCTTCTCCTGTGCGCTCTCTCATTCATGAACGAATCTGGAAGGACGTCTATGAGGGCGTGTCAGAGAATGACTCAGATGCTGTTGCGCTCTTGCTCGCTGTACTTTCCCAGATCTGGAATTTGGATGACCTGAAGCCTGTGGCATTCGAGGAGATAATCAAGAGGTCTTCGTCGGCTAGCGCATCTCAAGCTATCTTGGTCGCTGTGAACACTGCACTGGCTGTCCTGCGGAATGGTTTCCGAGACGTTCTCAGCCGCTATACCGATCTAAGTTTGGACTCGTCTGCTGTAGAGCTCCTGGGCCGTGAAGATGTCGCAAAGCACGTTGCCCTACTCATGTTCTCTCCCGTCGAAGCCCTCCAAGAGGCTGCACAAGGTCTTGTCGCGCTCGCCTTCGACGTCGATGGTCGCCTCGACTGTCTAAGGGCGTTGCTGGAGCATTACCCTGATGGTACATTTGCGGGCATGAACGAGGCACTCAGCACTTATACCGCCATCGCAAAGACGGTACCGGAGGCATGTTCCTTGTCCCAGGCTCTCGCGCGGTGCTTGACAGACGTCATCGAAGCCCTATGCTCGAGCCCGTCAGGCCTCCTGCTCGATGCAGCATATATCAAACGAGCAGGGGAGACCCTCCAAGACAGGATCCCGAAGTGGTGGCAATCGATGACGGAGGCCCTGTGCGTCATCTTCGCTTACACCCCTCGCTGGGCGCGGTACTTCGAGAATGAGGAGATGGTGCTTTGGATGCGGGACGCCCTCATCTTCGGGAGAGATCTTCTTGCCCAAAGGAGAATCCTAGAGTCGGGGGCCGTTGCGCGCTCTCAGAATGACGCGAAACAGAACGGGAAGCTGACCCAGGTGGGGAAGAAGATGGTGGACGACCTCCAGCAGGTCCTCTTCGAGCTCACCAAGTGGCTACGCCTCACCGATGAGGAGCTGCTGCATCAGTCGTTCGCTCTCTTGGAGACGTTGCTGCAGTGCTTTCGCGAGACTCAGATACGACCTCGTCCGGAGACGTTCCAGCGCATTCAGCGCCACATCGACGATGCCCGCAAGAACGATCCTAATCGAATGAAGTCTCGCCTGGATTCGACACGGTTGTTAAAACTCCAGGAAGCAGTCGGTGCCTTCGATGAAGAAGACGATGAGATCCAGATCATTGACCATATCAAGCCGGTGAAGGTCACCAAGCCCGCTGAAGCTGTGAAAGAGGAGCCTAAGAGGGAGGTGAAGCACATTTTGAAAGCGGGCCCTTCGAGAGACTTCAAGTCTAAGGAGGCTGATCGTAAGGCCAAGGCAGAGGTCTCGAACTACTTCACGTCTGGAGACAAGAAGAAACTCGACGCGGAGACATCCTTCCCCAAGTTCGCCCGCTCCGCTGGCCCTGTTACTGCCGGCCGCCCTCAACCTCCCGTGCCGGCTGTTCCTTCAAAAAGCGAGCGACCGATCATCAAGGACGAGAGGTCATCTGCGAAGGCGCCCTCTGCTACTTCTCGAGACGCCGACTCAGCCAGTAGCAGCGAAGAAGAGAGCGAAGAGGATGACGAGGGTGGCGCAAAAGGGTTGGCAGCTCTGGCGAAAATGCAGAGGACGCCTGCCATCAAGAAGGCAGTCGAGCGACGCCAGGTCAAGATGCTGGACATGCCCATTGGGGGCAGGAACGTCAAACTCGACAGGCTCAACAGGCGCGATGATGCTCGGCGTACCCATATGCGGCTCAAACCGGACGTGTCGGAGCTCTATCGCACGTTGCTATCGTGGAGCTACGAACATAGTGGACCTGAGCCACCGTGGAACCGGCCGAAGCTTCTCCCCGTTCCGGATCGCTTCCAGGACTACAACCATTTTCGCAGCGTCTTTGAGCCGATGTTCTTCCTCGAATGTTGGAACCAGCTACAGGAGTCGAAGGAGACGCCCCTAGAATCATACGACTGCAGAATCATGAACCGCCAATACACTGACCAGTACATAGACGTCGACATATCGATCGAGAGCAGTGTCCATAAGGACTGGAATCTCTCGGAGACGGACATTGTGCTCTTCACCAACCCCTCGTCCAAACGACGAGTCCTTGGCAAGGCGCAGAGCTACCGCTCTTCATACTTGGGCGTGCAGGCTACCGTGCGATTTCTTGTGCAAGGCGGAGACCCAGGCCTACAAGTCGGCTCCATATGGTCTCTGAGCAAAGTCCTGAGGTGAGTTCGCCGATCCCTCTCAGAGGTCGTACAATTGTCTCACGTCTACATAGTCTGTCGACCCTGATCCGCGAGTATGCCGCCTTGATGGCCCTTCCCCACTATGACCTGTTGGATAGCGTTCTCTACACCCAATTGCCTAAGCCAGGGAGGGTCGACCAAGGAGAAGTGCAGAAAGTCATGAGCGCCTATAAAGTGAACGAACCCCAGGCAAATGCCATTCTGAAGGCACTCGCTACCGAAGGCTTCGCTCTTATACAAGGGTAAGCCGTCCCTTCGCTCCAATTCCTTGTCCTGAACCTTCTGAACAACCCGAAGGCCACCAGGAACGGGTAAGACCTCGACGATCTGTGGCTTGGTCCAGTTGTATCTCTCGAGACGACCCAAGCCTTCAGCGGTGATTCATCCTGGTAGGCCTGCTGAGCGCGAGCTGCCGAAGAAGATCCTCCTTTGTGCCCCTAGTAACGCAGCCATCGACGAGATTGCGTTCCGTCTGAAAGAAGGAGTGTCAGGCGCAGGACATCGTGCCGAACATCCCAAGGTGGTTCGCATTGGCGCACCAAAGAGCATGAACCTCAGCGTCCGAGACGTCTCTATGGAATACCTCATCGACCAGAAGCTGAATGCCAACCCGGAGTTGCAAAACTCTAAGGAGGCAGGAACGGAGCTCGCCCGCGTACGATCTGAGCTGGAAGCGGTCAAGCGGCAGCGGCAGCAGAAGCTGGAGGAACTGTCGGCGATCCAGGACAATACGGCCAAGACCCTTGTATTGGAGGAAGAAGTCAAGCGTTTGAATCGTCAAAAGGCCATGCTGACCCATCAACTTGACAAGGTCAAAGACAAACAGAAGTCAGACTACCGTACACTGGATGCTACGCGCAGGCGATTCCGGAACGAGGTCCTCCAAGAAGCGGATATTATTTGCAGCACCCTCTCCGCCTCCGCCTATGAGTATCTTGAACCCTTTGATTTCGAGTTGGTCATCATCGATGAGGCCGCGCAGGCTATCGAGCTCAGTTCGCTCATCCCTATGAAGTACCGGTGCAGGACGTGTATCCTGGTCGGAGGTCAGTACAAATAAACGAGACTGCACTATCTGGTTGTTCACGCTCTCTCTCAAGACCCGCAGCAGCTTCCTCCGACCGTCAAGTCGCAGGAGGTAAGTCTTGTTAGCTACCTATGTCTTTTGCGCCGCTACATCACTATGTGTAGGCCTGTAAGCTCGGTTATGACCAGTCTCTATTCGTGAGATTGCAAAGGAGTCAGCCAGATGCGGTTCATCTGTTAAGGTACGGTTGTATATCTTGTATCCGTACAAGTCTGCTTACAGCACAATTCATAGCATTCAGTACCGTATGCATCCCGACATCAGCCAGCTTCCCAGCAATTTGTTCTATGGCGGACGCCTACGTGACGGTCCCGACATGGCGGAGAAGACCAAGCGCATCTGGCACACACATCCCAAATTTGGAACGTACCGCTTCTTCAACGTGCAGGCTGGTCATGAAGAAAGTAGTGGAGGACACTCACTGTTCAATCGAGCTGAGGCTCAGGTCGCGGTCGCGCTCTACAACAGGCTGACCAAAGAGTTCTCGTCGAATCTTGATTTCAAAGTTGGCGTCATTTCCATGTATCGTGGTCAGATTGGCGAACTGCGACGTGCATTCCAACAACGCTTCGGCGACGAAGTCTTGAGCATGGTTGACTTCAACACTGTCGATGGTTTCCAAGGTCAAGAGAAGGACATCATCATCTTGTCTTGCGTCCGCGCGGGACCGGGGGTGTCGAGCGTGGGTTTCTTGCGAGGTCAGCCCTCTGATTTGCTATCTGATGCTATAATCAACTGAACCTATGTGCAGATGTTCGTCGGATGAACGTCGCGTTGACTCGAGCGAAGGCGTCGTTGTTTGTCCTTGGCCACGCTCCCACTCTGGAGAGGAGTGATGAGATCTGGCGCCAGATCGTTGACAATGCCCGTTCGAGGTCTTGCCTGGTTGATGTGAGCCCTTCACAGCGTGTGAGCCTCTTTGAACGTTATCACTGATCATTTCACAGGTGGATGTCTCATTCTTCACGACGCCGACGTCAGGGTCCCAGTTGAAACCTGCTTCACGGCAAGCTAAACAAGAGCAGCCCGCACCGAAGCCCGCATCCAGTATCCAGCCTGCCATTCCGGACAATCTCACAACGCCTCGAGAGCTGAAAGCGGTTATAAATCGCCCTAGTGGTGGCGCTCCGTCGGTGCAGAACGCCCCGACAACGTCCCGCAGCTTCTCCGGACATAACTCCCCTGCTGCATACAACTCGGAAGAGGCTCAAGTGGGCCAGAAACGCAAGGCGGAAGAAGCGTCGAAAGACGCCTCAACTCGCCCTGACAACGCACAGGGCCTAAAACCCAAACCCAAACCTCCTCTCGCCAAACGACCCAAACAAGGCCCGAGCTTGTTTATTCCGAAGAAGGTGCGCTCTATCTCGTCTGCTCAAAACCCATGATATTCATTCGTGCGTCTCAGCGCCCTGCGCCGTGATATCATCTCTATTGCCTTCCCATCTTCTACACCCACCCCATAGGTTTCCCACCATGGTTCACCATCGTCATGATCGCATCACCATTGTTCAACTTTCAGCACGCAGTCACGCACATAAGTTATCCCGCACGTACACAACATTGGATATCCCTAGAGCTACCATATACATACAGTACATACTGCAGTAATCCCAATGCACACGTTCGCAAGCAGTGATCGTTTCAACCACCTGTATCCTGGGGGGCATCCCAGACTCGCGCCTCCATGCGCATTGAGATGGACACGCAAGACTTCGAGATACGTGATTTCGCGCCACAAGGAGCCCAGTACTTGTTCACCAAACGCTGCCCCTTCGCCTGATGGCTTGAACGGTATCTTCCATCAACAGCTCGTCCGACGATGATGTTAACGTCTCATCTGCGCAGCCGGCGACAAACCCAACTATCTGTCCTCGCAGATCTTCCCAGTGCGCGGACCCTCATCATATGCATGGGAACTCGGACTTTTCATCTCAAATTTCCAACATCGTGACCCAAAAGATATGCAGTGCACGATTTGCCGTTCGGAGACCAGCGCATCAACATGGCCATGTGGTTTGCCCGGCTTCAATCGAGAATTCATGCTGACACTCGGCCGTGCGTTCTGATGCGCCGGAAGGCGGCGCGGCTGTATTGCAAACAACTCAGGGCAAGCGTAGCCGATGAGCTCACGGCGCACTACGGCGGAGGAAAGTGAAGTCACTTCAATGCTTTCCCAATGAATCGCAGGGCTGTGGGTACAAGTGACCCACGCTCGCTAGCGCTGTGATACATCTTCACGCCGGACCCGTCTAGCGGAGCACACGACATGCTCCCGCGCCGTACAAATACAAAGCGATACTGGCGAATGGCGACAAACTCATGGCACGTCCGGCACTAAGCATAACCGTCCGACTCCGGATCGGCTCAATTTACTGAGACGTTGCGGAGGCAACGAAGGCGTTGTAGTTGAACGCGGGGGGGTTCGGGTTGAACGTGTAGTTGTCGGGCTTAAGGTCGATGGTCGTCTGACCGTTGCGGGTGAGCGTGCCGTGCATGAAGCCGCCGGGGGAGAGGGCGAGCGAAAACTTGTTCACGCCGGCCGTGACCTGGAACGTCTGCGAGGTCGTGTCCGAAGTGGCAAGGGTAAGGGTGCCATCTGCGGTGGCGAGAACCACCGCCCAAAGCTTATCTTGGAACTGCGAACACAGAGGTGGTCAGAATTTGTATAGATGGGAGCGAGGGTAACGTGTGGAGGCCTACCAGCTGGAAGTCCTTGGGGGCACCCACGGGGTCGTTGGGCGTGGCGTTCTTCGGGTGCGGACGCGCCCACATGACGAGTTGATCCTTCGTGATGGCGGGAGCCTGTCCTGTCTTAAACTGCGTGGCAAAGTAGTTCGTGATGTCGAGCCAGCCTACGGATGCGAGAGCAACGCATTAGTCCTTCCTGCTGCGCTGATGGACAGATGCCAAGGGATGGAGCAAGGCTACGCACCCTGGTGGTCAAAGCCGTTGACCCACGCCTCCGAGCCAGGAGGGAGCTGGCCGTGGTTGTTGGGCCCGATGTAGTGCGACTCGCCGAAGTCGTTCCAGGTCACGACTTCCACGAGGTCGACCTTGTCGCGGTTCGCAATCAGGGTCTCCCATCGCGAGACCCAGAGATGTTCATCGCCGTCGAAGACGAACTGTCACAGTTCAAGTTCATCAGTACAGAGCGCGATGTCGACCTAGGAGATCACTGACGTTCTTGTTGAACGTATCAGCACCAAAGTGGGTGAAGAACCATGGAGCAGCAGCAGCCATATAAGTCTTGGCGCTGCCCTGCACGTTAGCCAGCCCGTTGATAGCCTGCGTGTCCTGATCGAAGTTGCCGATGATCTTCTGCAGGGCGGCTTCGCCTGTAGCATCGACATTGTTGAGGTCTATACCCGGGAGAAGCTGGGGTGCCTGCGCGGTCGAAAGCGAGAGCGGCCACCCTGAGTTGAACTGTCGCGACGTCAGTACACGCGGTGCAATCGCAGAGCAACTTCGCGGCTACTCACGGCAAAGGTGCCGTCCATGACCCCAGTGAAGGCACTGAAGGTGGCGGGGTCGGCAAAGAATGAGGGCACGAAGTGAATCTTGCCCGCAAGCTCAGGATGCTGGGTGAACTCTGAACGCCATCCGCCGGCCACATCGTCGGCATGGCCAAAATTGCAAGACTCGCCAGCGAAAGTCGAGACAAACGCCTTGCCATCGACTTGTAGCTGGGCGGGCCGCGTCGCGAACTGCGACACAAGGTCGCGGAGTTTGGTGGCGTCATCTGAGGTCGTGCAGGGGAACGAACTAGCGGATAAAATATAGATCAACGTCTCGAGTAATCTTCTCCGATTGGCTCGAACGTACCTCATGTCGAGAGAGAAGAACAGCTTGAAATTTGAGTTCAGCTGCTCTGCGGCCTGGTAGCTGTGGGACCATTCAAGTGAGCTTTGTGGTCAAGCAGTCCGAAGAGAAAAGCTTACGCGTTCTGCGCCTGGGTAGTTGTGAACGGGTCATTACCAACGTTCAGAGCAAAGCCATCGATGCCGTTGGCTTGGGCAAGCTGGATGTCCGACGTCCAATCGTCGACGGTAAATGCGGCGGTCAGGCCGACGATATGGTGCGCCACCACCACTTTGGGGACTCCGGATTGCCGAGCGACCCTGAGGGGTGCAGCATTGACGAATGCAGCGGCCGCAAGGAGGCCGAGAGAGTAAAGAGCGGAGCGGAGATGCATGAGTGCGATATGAGCTTGTCGTAACGATCGTGCGGGAGAAGAGAGAGAGAGAGCTGGTGATTGACGGCTAGCGTCGTGAATGAATAGAATAAGGATAGAAAGAAAGGAACTTGACGTTCGACGTCGCAGTGAGATCGTTAGCAGCGCAGCTACAACGGGCGAGGGGACGATTGAAGGGACCCCGTCGGGCTTTATACTCGAGCATGGGGCGGCGCGGGCGCGCGGTATGCGTACAATACGAGGGCTGTAACAATGATACCGGGAAGAAGACGCCGACGTTAGGACCAGGTAAAGCCATCACCTTGATCGTCGGCAGAGATATATTTTGGACCACAGCATCGCTCATCCAGCCTCGCTGATTTTCGAGCTGAGACCACGCGGAGGAGCAGGTTATTGTTCTTGTGCCTTGTCCCGATTCGGGTTGTTTGACCACCACTGTGATGACAAACAGCGCGTGATTGCGCAGAATTACCTTTTTAAGATGCTGCGGCGCTTCCACCTTGACGACCCTGCTTACGGGCGTCTACGGCTTGTACTCTGAAATTTGGTGGGGCTGGGCAGCTTTTGATACGCCCCTCGGGCCTCGAATGCCTCGACGCTGAACCGTTGCGTCTGATACGTGTTGTCATCGCCGGAGGAGCAGATTCAAGGGCGAGACATGGCTATCAGACGGTAACACCGGGGCTGTACAGTGCACTTTCTAGTCAAATCATGCTCACCTTAGCCACTGCGACTGCACGGTGCATCTTGCTGACAACTCATGCTGCGGGTATCTGGCTTGGCACTCATGCTGGCAGATTCCTATGTTCGCGGTGCCGCAGGTGCAGCCTCTTGTGATGGCAACCGCCCATAGGCGGTCTCATGAAGGTCGTCTTGCACATGCCATCGTCGGCCACTGACGCCGATGTGAACGTACCATGGACTTTTGATCAGCCCGCTGAGAGATGTGCATGCCGCAGGGCTCAAGGAGGCACATGTGGAGATGAGTATATGATGGTCAACAAGGTCGTTGGTAGGCATTAGAGGTATCGGTCACTTGAGTCAAGTAGCGGCGGTGACTCGATGATCATGTAGTAGTGGCTACGCAGTGGTGGATGTAAGTGGAGGGTGTAAGTGATCGTTTCCTCATCCGGACATACGCGTTGCCTCACGCGTTTAAGGTTACAACACCGCGGTATCTTCCGGCCCATGCTGAGCTACTCGAGGTCGCAGTGGCACATTGACGCGTCTCTTGATTCTGACAACCTTCTGCTCACTTAACAATCTAGGTATAGTCGGGCGAACGAATCTGTCCAACGGCAGCGGTAGCTACGATTCCATAGACCGACAGTTACCCACATGTCATCAGGATCTTTACCGCGGAGACACAGCACGTCTAACGTCTTTCAAATGATGCGCAATCGTCCTGAGGCTGCTGCAGCCGCAAGAATGATGTTCGAGCGGACTCGGTGCGCACTGTGACGAAATCGCTCCGCTCAACATTGTTGACTGATCATCGGGTCGATGATATCCTCAGTCAACGCCAGGCGCGACTGACTGAGTTTGCCAATGCACTGCCGAGGCTCACTGAGCGCGACTTGGCAGAGCTCGAGCAATCCGGTACGACCCAGCCCACATGTTGGTATTCCCCCGAACCGTCGGCTTACATGGTCTGCTGCTGTTTTCCAAGACGCCACCTGCCCGGTATGCCTCACGTCGCTCCTTGCACTACTCGCAGAGGAAGAGATGGCGCTCGCCATGGACTCTCCTGCGCATGCGGTGGAGGAGCTAGGTGTGACCCGGCTCGTACAAACCTGTGGACACATATTCTGTCGCAAAGAGTTGAGTGTCGACTCATTAGCTGCCCGCAATCCGAAGCGTTGGCTCATACGTCCGTCGTCCTAGCATTCGAGAGTGGGTCTTTCAGGGTGTAAGTCGCGGAATCCCAATTGTGGATTACGCAGAAGCTGAGATGTCGATTGTTGACTGACTTACAATAGAACACGACATGTCCGACTTGCCGTCGACCGTTCTTGACGCTTAGTCCTGAAGAAGCCCAAGCTGCCGCAGGAGCTGACAGTGTCCAGGAGTTATCATCCCTCGTAGACACCATCGAGGTAGAAGGAGCACGGATGGACAGCTTGCTCCTTTCTCTGCTGGTGGACGCCAGCCAGCAATATGGTGCGCGTGCGCAGGCCACAGACTCCCAAGATGCCACCCCAACGCGCTCCTCAGAGAGCGCTGGACGTTCATCCGCGCGTCCAGATGGTGGTGAGCCGGGGCTTCGCGAAGCACAATTCGACCTCGATGATGACAGAAGCGAGTTTTCCGGAATGTACTCTTGAAGGGATCCGGGATGTTAGTCGAGTTCATGGCTTGGGTGGGACCTTCTAAGAGGAGTTGATGATGAATGTACTGTACTACTCTAGTAGCTATGTCGGTATCTCATGTGGATGGAGTCTTTGTAGCTGGTTGGATCCTCGAGCAATCTTGAGCATTTGTGGGGCCCAAGAGGGGCGTCTGCACGATATCGTGCGCGGTCCACTGCACGCGGGCCGGGAAAGTACGAGAGGGTGCTAGACGCACGTCATAGGGTCCCCCATCCTGATACTCCTGCCACACCAGCTGCCCGGAAGAATAATGCTCGTGCATGTCCACATAAACTGTGTTCATGCATCTCACAGCCATTCACTCGCTCTAGCATCTTAAACCAAACCACCATGCCTACGTTTACGCCAGACCGCTCCCTGCTCAACCCCAAGTTCGACGGGTACAAGTTCACGCCCCTAGAATACGACCAGGTCACCGCGCACTACACCCTCGAGCACAAGATCTCGCAGACGAACGTCTCCGGCCGCACTCCCCTCTCCTTTCAAGAGGTGCAGAGCCGCGTTCTGCACAACCACTTCACGATATGCAGCCAGTCGACGCGCGCGGTGTATGTGGACGCGGAACTTAGGGTTATCGGGATTGATCTAGATGAGGTGAGTGCCGGGCTTGTTGCTGATGAACAGGACGGGTTAATTGAATGCGTCTATATCCTGAATTCAGACGACTCTCCAGCCTGCATTCAGAGTCCTATGTGAATTGCCGAGGCCTATTCAATCGTCGGCAGTGGACGCGCTGCAACGCGAATACCCATCCGCCGCATTCGTGGACGCCACATCGCTCCTCGTCGCAGACGGATACGGCACCCTCTACGCGCTTCGCCTCGGAGACGTCGGTCCCGCAGAGGTGCTCGCGTCATACGAGCTCTCCATCCCCCTCGCGTACGAATCGTCTCAGACCTCGGTACCGTTCCGGCTGCACCAAGCGGTCTCGCCCGACGGGCAGACCATTGTCGCCGTCCTCTCCTCCAAGCACTACCCGAAGAACGCCCCCGAGCCTTCGGACAAGTCGCACAAGCCCTTACCGGTCAAGTTCGACGTCTGGGGGGTCAAGATTGCGCTCCCAATCATCACCGCGCCCCAGGCTCAGGCGCTGCAGATATTGTGGCACCGGCGCGGGGATGACGTGCCGTTATACGTGACCTACGACGCTACACGGCAAGCGTTTCTGTTCGTCGGGAGCTCCTCCTACCTACCTATCAATGTCGAGCCAACACCATCATACGAGCCCTCACCGGATGAGATCGCGCCGATCCCCCGTAAAGACGAGAACCTCGACGGCACGCCAGCTCCAACCTCCGACCTGCCCAAGCCTCCGCCGTACTCATGGACCCAGACAGAGGACATGGTGACGGTGGCGATCCCGCTCCCCTCCGACACCCCCACGAGCCACATCAAAGTCGCGTTTTCCCCGCGCACGCTCACAGTCCTCGTCGAAGGCGCCGCAACGACGCCCTCCGCCGACGTTCCCGTCGTCGTCCCACGCTACACGCTCAAAGCGCTCTGGGACGAGATCCGCCCCAGCAGCAGCCTCTGGACGTTCGACCGCGCGGCCGAACGCGCGTACGGGATGCTCACCCTGCACCTCGACAAGGCGCACGAGGGCACGCGCTGGCCGCAGGTCTTCGCCGCCGCGGGCAAGGGTGGGCCCGACGGCGAGGAGGAGGTGCCCGAGACGCTCGACCCGAGCGAGCTCTACGCCATCCGCGAGGCACTCGAAAAGTACACCGCGGCGCTGCGCGACGGCTCGGACGCGAGCGGGCTTGGGCTGGGCAAGGGCGTGCCGAGCCTCGGGCAGGGTGAGCGCGACGACGACGTGGACCTGTCCGTGGGAAAGACGGCGTGCGTGACGTGGGTCGGCGTGGGCGGGGTACATCCTACGTGGTT
>CCBP010000101.1:142806-153523 GCA_000765035.1 Trametes cinnabarina
ATAGAAGGAGACCATGATCTGGAGGGCCTGCCAGTGCGCGACGTGCGGCGTGATGAGGTCCATGATGCCGCCGATGATGCTCAGATCCGGGTCGTTGTCCACGGGGTCCAGCTTTCCGTCGTCCGTCGTCGAGAAGTTGTCGTCGTCGTCGTCGACGGTGCGGTCGATGGTGATCGTGAGGGGCGCCTCCTTTGCGCGCGCGAGGTACGTCGTCGCGCGCTCGTACGGCGGGTCCCCGACGAAGCGCACGTGCGACCATAGCAGCGGGTTCTCGAGCGCGACGGCGCGCCACCGCTCGCAGACGTGCGAGACGAGCACGTTGAACGGCAGGCGGCGCTCCTTCTCCTCTCGCTCCTCTTCCGGGTCCTTTGAGTGGTGGCTGTGGCTGTCGGAGGAGGAGATGCTCGAGTACGTGCCGTCGTCGGAGTCCACGTCGTCGAAGTCGTCGCCGTCGGGCTCCTCGTCGCGTTCCGGCGTCCAGCCGAGGGTGAAGATGAGGGAGAGGAGCTCTGACGGGAGCTCGTTGACGAGGCAGCGGCCGTTGGCGGGGGGCACGAACGGGTTGGACGAGAGGTCTATGACATCGGTCATTCTTGGGCAGGCCGCTTCGTTTTGATTGCCTGGGGATGTAGTGCTGCTAAGCAATGCCGTGTACGTCGGGCTGCGAATCCAGCGCCCTGGACGGAGTGGTTGCCAGGTGCGGAGACAAGATGCACTGTATTCCGGCCTAGTCGGGGTGATAGCGTACCGCGCAAGATGAGGTAGTCGAGGAGTAAGAAGGGTGGTGTTCTAGAGCTGGAAAGCGTTTGACAAGTCGCAGCGACAGTCGCAGTCGCCCACTCGAACGCGCAAAATTCGACGCCACAACCACCGAGTACCAGATCTAGATCGCATATCGATCTACATTGGATTAGATAGACGCCGCTCAATCTGGGCTTTAGAGTACAGGGCTCTGATAGATGTGCTCCGCCCGCATCGTCGCCGTCGGCCTCCCACCGTCAAAGAAGGTGCGTCTCGTGAGTCAGCGAAATCCGTGTGGAATCGCGATTGTATTGACATCATCCATGGTCTCTGAGCGGGTGTCAGTGCGCTCCAAGTCTCAGAATATACCGAAGGTCCCTGACCGGCTTTATTGACAGGGACCCAACCCGAGCCAGCGAAAGGATCCGCGGCGTGGCAATACGCCGGGTATTGGCGCGACTTGTCGGGATCCGGCCTGCGCCCCAACGCCGCCATGTCGGCCAGTGAATGGGAAGAAGAGGACAAAGTCCGAGGACGATGAATGTACTGTGGTTTGGCGCGGCGCAGGCTGATCAGAAAACGGTCGACTGTAAAGGCTCCGGACGCTCGAACGTCAACATGGGAAGAGGGCGGAGATCACCGCGAGAGACTTGAAGGGTCGATCGAGTCCGCACTTCGATGTTGCGCCTGGGAGCGAGAGATATCGCCTGAAATAGTATCATTGGCCCTCGTCTGCGACTCAACGCCTGCGAGGGAGGGGAGGCGCGGACGTGGAGGAGAGGGAGAGCTGTGGCCAGACGTTATCGGGGCCGTCGCAGAAGGTTGGCGGGCGTTTATGGCGATCATATGCAGGGAGGAGTTTGTAGTGCTGCTACTGACAGCTGGCCCGGGGGAGTCGATGACACGCAGCGAAGGGCTTCAGAGCTACGTCCCGCACGTGGCGAAGCATGGAAGAGGGGATATAGATGCTATTAGTCGCCGCCTCGTTCCTCCCGCCGGGCGTTGGATTGGCCGTCCTCTTCTGCCCCCCCCTTCCCTTCCTCCTCTCTCCTTCGCCGACCGTATGTTCTCCCTCTTCCATGTCCTCCCGTCCTCTTCCCCCATCCTCTGCTAGCCGCGCATCTCCCCCGACTCCCAAGACAATCAAGCTTCAGCCCAAGTCCCTTCTCGCTCTACCCCACAGGCTTGCCCGTCCGCCCCCTCCTCAGCCAAAGCTCCCCTCGTGGGGCATCACACCCCATTTTCGCATCCCGCTAGACGAGATCCTCGACCGCAAGCATCTTCCGCCCCTCGGACTGAAGGACTTTGAGGAGTGGCTGCTATTGATTGATCGTGCGCCTGAGAATCTGTACGCCAAGCCAACCGTCATCTCCCATCGCCCTCTTTGCTCATCGTTGATTGCCATGCATATAGCTACTTCATCCTCTGGCTGCGCGAGTATAGCGCTCGCTACTCTGCTTGGGCTCGTCAGTCCAGAGCGCACCCTCAATCGCGCGCCTCTTCTCCGCCCCAGGCTCGCGCCTATCGTACGCTTTCTGCCCCGCATCCCCCGCCCAACCCTGCTCTCGCTCTCTTTTATCTCCGTGCCAAGGAGACATTCCTTACGCCAAACGGTCCTTACGCTTTACGACTGCCTCACGATGTCCTCGCCCCGTTCCAATCCTCTTCTCTCGGTGCCGGTGTAGGAGGGCCCAGAGGAGGAAGCTGGCCACATGCTATCTCGCCCGACAGGCCGGATGCGCTCGTCAACACCCCAGGCGGCCTTCCGCCACCTCCAGACCCTGCCGTCTTCGCCGAGGTCGCCGACCGTGTGCAGGCCATTCTCACAGAAAGCCTCGACCGATTTGTGGTCGCGACGTTCCACAACGTGGGGATGCCCCGAGCGTACTGCGGATGTGCAGGCGGCACAGTCATTGGTCTCACGGGAAGGTTCGTGCTCCATTCTCGCTGTGTGGAAGGCGTATCTGCATCACGTCGTCTGGTCTTCTCCCCGGTCGGTGCTTTTCCCGTTTCTTCGCACCTCGACCGTACACGCCAAAAAGGGCAATTGACTTGCCTTTTTGGTATACCCCTCGATGTTCCCCCCCGCAGCAGCAGTATGGATCGGACACTGATTCGCCCTTCACAACAGCGCACCGATTCTGCTCGCCAACTTTTTCACAGGCGGATCAAGGTGGTGGCGTTTCACTGCGCTGCCCGGTCTCTGGCTGGGCATGACCATCGTCATATCCGCCATGTTCGGCGTAAGTGCACTACGCATCTCTGTCCCGTTGACGTCCACATTAAACTGCGTATAGGTATGCATGATGATATACGTCTTTGGCGACCTCCGCCAGCTGCGTTCCTTCGAACTCGCCCGCTTTCCCGAACAGGAGCCAGCCAAAGAGAAGGGGAAGGAGGGTCTCTCGAACCAGAAGCAGAGTATCAAGGTCCTCGCATCCGAGCACAACGTGCGAAAAAATGACTTTGCGACCAGTGCTCAGCAACCCATAATGAGCCCTCCGCCGGCTCATCTGCACAGCTCATCCTTGGGCGACTTAGGCTTCTCTCAATCACCGAGCGATGGAAGGCTTGTGAGGCCACTGCGTCCCAGCCCTCCTAAATTGCACATCATTCCTCCTCAGCAAGCGCACACCCACACGCCGCTGCATACATCATCCATCACCTATCCTGCTTTTTCGCGTCTTCGCTCCCTCTCATCCGCATCCAGTTCATGCTCTGGACACTCCGGTAAACGCGGGCCTCCTAGACCGTGCATCGCTGCCCTCCCTCTCCCGGATTATGAGTCCGAAGGCGACATCTGTGACGTTTCCGGTTCCGAATATGAATCGGACTACAGCGCGGAGTCCGACTCGGACGCTTCATCGCAGGCGTCGCATCTGTCAATAACAGATGAAGGGGTCAGTATGACTTGCAAGAAGGCCTCCAAGTCCGAACCGCGAAGGAGGCGAGCGCATCGCAGGCAGCGGCGAGAACCGGAGATCCACATCTCGGACGCGTTCTTCGACGAGAACCCGTGCCCAGAGGGTCCAGCAACAGCGGATCCTCAAGAGCGGACTGGACGGAGCTCTGTCTGGGGCGAAAGCAGCGAAGAGGACGTTGGAACCGGCGCAACATTCATCCATCCCTTCAGGTGGGAAGACCAAAGGTATGCACTTTCAGATTTTCTACCTACATTGTGGGATTCATACCTACTGACGTCGCAGCGATATGTGTCCTCACGATGTGGAGTCACAACGACATTGCGCTGCCGAATTTCAGAGGATGGATGCTTTTGACTTTGACGGTCTTCCGCCTCGACCACCGCGGTTCATCAGGTCAGACGCAGCCCTTGCACCCTCACCATCATCCCTGGCTCCCGCTTTTGTGCCGTCCTCCCTTCCGACACCCGTCGCCATCGTGTCAGAAAAACCATCACACGTCCATTTCGCTGCGGATCCTGAGCTAGGTCGCCACAACTTGGATACCAGCGGGTCAGAGTCTAAGCACGGTGAACGTGCTGGCCGACTCCGCCAACTCCTCGGCTATGTTCAGCAGAAGTGCGGCCCGAAGAATGTTGCGAGACAACTCCTCGGCGCACGCTCTACGGAGTTTCCCCATGCGGACGATGAGAAGTTCCAAGAGCCCCGGACGCCTGTATCCAATGGCCCTCTTTCCCCTTCTTCGACCCTCAATCCATCTTCTCCACCATGGGCCACGGCATCCTACACCACTGGTCCTTCTTCTCCGACCTCAACGATTACGATGGCCGCGACTGCGACTGCTGCCCGCGACCCAGCCAAGGCAAACTGGAAGACTCGCGTGCGACGCATGTTGCAGGTTCCCGCGTTCGCGTCCCCGTTGACCCCTGTTCTTAACCCGGTCGTGACCCGAGGGCAGTGGGAGATCGTCGTTCGAAGTGCGCTGATTGCCTTCATTGTGAGCGCTGCAATCATTGGCGCACTCGTGGCCGTCCCCGAGACCAGTGTCGTGTGATCCGCAACTGGCTGTACGTGTCGCTGTAGCGTCTCATGTTCGTTGAACATTCCACCGTCTTGATTGTCGCTATTCCTTCCCTGTCGAGTTATCGCTGTTACCGTCCCGGGCCGTTTGCGTGTGGTGATTATGATGCCTGTTGGGTTCGTTCCTCCCCTATCCGATGTATTCTTACTGCCATTACCGTTCGTATCTCACCATCCAGACCCTCCCCGAAATCAAATCGGCAGCACACTCTCTCTTTGAGCCGCGTGCCTTCCGTGTAATGCACGCACCCAGCCGGGAATTTGAGCCGGTTTCGAACAGTTACCGTGACATCTGACAGTGTCCGCGGCGCTCGCACGTAGCGTACTTGTACTCTTCCTTCCTTGGCGTATGTACTATGCCACCGCTGTACTTACGATGTCGTAATTGCAGCCACACGTTCCCTAAGCTTGATGTCAAGCACTGTGGATGCCGTCGCATTCTCGCCTGTACTGCTCCCCCGCCGCCGACTTCAGTACCTCATACCGCCCCGTGCTTGAGCGCTCTCCACATCTCCCAGTCGTGCTCAGACCTGATGGGTTGCGCGGGCTGCACGCCTTGTTGCCAATTGACGTTCTTGTTCACCAAAGAACGGTTATACACCCCGCCACTTTTGCCGGCCCAGTCGAAGTCGATGAGCATCGCGCCGGTCTTCCCATCCGCTCTTTGAAGTGTCGTAACGTTCGGCCGTCGTACGTCGCCAGGTTACGGAGTCCTCTCGGCCAGCACGTTCGACGCCGTCTCAATGTCGCCAGTGAGCGTGTAATGTGTCTATAGGTTTGATTGGAACAGGTTCAGTGTGCCATCACGGTGAGCGGACGAAGCACGCGGATAGTGAGAAAGAGAGAGCACATCAGCCGAACGAGCCGGAGGTTGGGGCAAGTGACTTTGGGCCACTGTTGCTGAAGCGCTGAAGCAGACCTTGGAATTCGTCCCGACTCTTCTGCAAGACGAAGCCGACAGCGTCGCTGTCATCTATTGAACGACACCTCGATCAGATCGATGATGGTGTTGAAGCAGAAGACGTTCACGGTCATCGGTAGGCGACTGGACGCGATGATACAAGTCCTTCAGCGCCAGTGATTCTTATCAAGCTGTGTGCTCTCGAGGTTTTATGGCACGCCGAGCGTGTTCGCTTTGGTCCTGGTTGCCCGCCTTCCCTTTACGGTATGCGGTCGCCTGCACTTTAACCGACTCGTCTTGACCGCCTCCTGTGGCTTATCCCAGGCTCCTACCCACCGCTGCTTCGAGGTAAGGAACGATATCCCGACGGAGGGATAGATGTAGAGATCTAGAAGGAAACGTTCAGTGACATCCCGTTTACCGTGTAGCAAGCGCTCAAGCGCTCAATCCTATAACCATGTCACGTGTTGAATCATTTGTACTTTCGACTCCGTGCCCCGTCAACCTCAAGTTTCCCGCAACAGCTGTAGACAGTATACATGCTGGATACAGACCAATTTCCCAGTCAGTATTTACGTAAGGTTTCGGGCTGCCCTTATAAGCAGATCTGTCATGCCCAACGAGCAGGAGTCCAACCATGTGTTGTCCATCCGATGAAACGCGGGAATGGCTGCAATGGCTGCTTTACACTTTCCTTGGGATGATAGCAGATGCATTAGACACTACCATTACAACCATCTTGCCGCCTACAAGGGCAGCGCAGGGCCTCCTCGTAAGTCAATTGAGTCAGTTTATGTATCACTGGTTCCCACTCATGCATACGGATATACCCCAGCCATCGGATATAGACCACTTGAGCGATGCAGAGCTCATCGAGCTCTATCGTCGTTCTTCTAAAGTACACCCAGACTACGGTGTCCGCAAACTCTCGCCTGCGACCGTCGCGAAGGTATCGACAGACATAGACGACAGCGAGCCGGTCTGCTCCGAAGCGAACGCGCTCAATCTCGTCTTCACGGCGACAACGATCCCCGTCCCGCGCGTCCGCCGCGTCGCTCGGCGCGAATGGGACTTTCTCATCGTAATGGACTATATCGACGGGCCCCTGCTCGCCCAGGTCTGGCCCACGCTGTCTATATGGCGCAAACTCTGCGTCGCCTTTACGTTACGACGCTACATCCGCCAGCTTCGCCGCTTCACTCGGGCTCCTGCAGGCGCGCCACCGGGTCCTCTGAGCGGAGGAGAGCCTCCCCGGACATGCGAGTCTCCTCTGTTCGGACCGGTGATCCCATATCGAGGACCGTTCGCGTCGTACGCCGAGATGAGCGCGTTTTTCAATGAGCGGCACCAAATGGCCATGGACCTCAAGAACGTGCCCAAGGACGACCCTGCGCGGAAGGAGCTCTTCGACGATTCCGAGCCGCTCGTTCTGTGCCACCAGGACCTAAACCTGCGGAACATCATCGTCGGCGAGGGGGGCCGTCTTTGGCTCATCGACTGGGGCTGGTCAGGCTACTACCCTCCGTGGTTCGAGTATGCGACGATGCTTACGCAGAACGAGTACGCGCATGTCAGTGGGACGGACGACAAGTTGTGGCGAGCCCTGATTCCCTTCATCTGCGGACCGTATTTTAGGCAGGAACGGTGGTTGGTTGACATGTCGATTGCGTTGTACTATGTTTAACTCCTGTAGCTTGAGTGGGACCCTCCAGGCGAGCAGTAGCAGCTCTCATCGCCGACTCGGGCCTGGAGTTCCTCCTGTGCGACATGCTACATCTGGTTTGTCGCACGACTGTGGTCTGGGCGAACAAGCGTGCTGCATGGAGATGCACGACAATACTTATAGATTTTCTCAGGTGGCAAGGGCCGGGCGTCCACGCTGTCTTATACGTCTGTGGCTGATCCTGGCGGGTCCGACCTCAGAGTGCTCGTTGATGAGCTACTGCTGGAGGGTTAGAAAGAGCCTGATAGACTCTAAGAGTCAAACTAGTCAAGTTCGAATACTGTATTGCATGCATCTTGAAGGAGTCCCGGCATGATAGGGTACGATGAGTGAAAAAAAAAAAACATAAAATGCTGGACTAACATGTATTCAGGCAGCCCTAGTATATATATATGTGATGACCATGAGATTTGTCACGGTCTTGCCAACCAAGCTTGCATCGAACCGGGAAACGCGAGAACGGTTTCAATGGCTCCTTTACACCCTCATCGGGATGACAGCAAAGGCATTAATATTGGACACTACAGCCATAGCACCGCCTACAAGGCCCCGGCAGTGCCTCCTCGTCAGTCGCTCGAGTGGGTATATATATGACAAACTCATGCATACGGATGTGCCTCAGCCCTCAGACATAGACCGCTTGAGCGATGCAGAGCTCGTGAAGCTCTATGACCATTCGCCTCAAGTGCATCCAGATTACAGTGTGCACAGACTGTCGCCCGGCACCAATGCAAAGCCATCAGAAGACAGAACCGAGGACACGCCGGTCTGCTTCGAAGCGAACGCGCTCGACATCGTCTTCACGGCGACAACGATCCCCGTCCCGCGCGTCGGCCGCGTCGCCCGGGGCGAATGGGACTTTCTCATCGCCATGGACTATATCGACGGCCCCCTGCTCGCCCAGGTCTGGCCCACGCTGTCTATATGGCGCAAACTCTGCGTCGCCTTCACTCTGCGGCGCTACATCCGCCAGCCTCGCTGTTTTACTCAGGCTCCTGCAGGTGCGCCGCGGATCTGCGAGTCTTCTGTATTCGGAGATGTCGTGCCCTGCCGAGGACCGTTCGCATCGTACGCCCAGATGACGGCGTTCTTCAGTGAGCGCTACCACATGTCCTTGGACCTTCATAACGTCACCAAAGACCGCCCTGCACGAAAAGACCTTTTCGACGATTCCGAGCCGCTCGTTCTGTGCTTGCAGGACCTCAACTTGCGGAACATCACCGTCGGCGAGGGGGGCCGTCTTTGGCTTATCGACTGGGGCTGGTCAGGCTACTATCTCCATGCTTCGAGTATGTGACCATCATGATGCTCAGGCAGAACCAGTATCCGCATATCAGCGGGACAGATGACCCATTGTGGCAAGTGATGATTCCCTTCATTTGCGGGCCTTACTTCAGGCAGGAAAGGTGGTTGGACTGGATGTCACTGGCGTTGGGCTATATATGACCTGTTGCAGGGAGTAGCAGCATCGTAAAGGGAGTTCCGCGCGAGTCGGGCTGGGCGCATGGGCAAATTTCGGCCTATTCATGCTACTTACAGATTGTACACGATGTCCTCCCGGCCTGGTCAGGACAGTCAAGGTAGAGACAACGCGCAAGGTAGTAGGCATCAATGGACCAGCTGCCTAATGAGGTACATGAACCCCGACGACAATGAGTTCATCGATCGGAGCATCCCGGTCGAGTCAATGCCAATGCCTCATATCAAGCGGCTTAGGCTAAAACTGAAGCTGAGGCTGAGGCGGAAGGTTGGCTTTCATGGCGGCTTCGCGATCGCGACGGGTTGAGAGCTATTGGAGACTGTATTGGATGGGTCAGCGTCCGACAGCTCTCCCAGCGGGCCAGCGTCCTTGGTTCCCTTCCTGAGCCTTTTCGCAGACGATCGGCACCAGCACTCGGCGCGAGCGCACAGAAGAACTGAACGCGCGTGCGAACGAGTCGACGGTGTTGTTTCCTTGCGCGGGAAGAGCGGGACGGAGATGGGATGCCCAGACATGCACTCGACTTCGTACGGGGACATATCCTGTGCGGAGCCCGGACCTCGTGCGCCGCGACCGCGAAGTGAGAAATCGACAATCCAACGCCGTACGCGTGTGACGACGCGCCCTACGGAGATGGCGCCGTACCGCGGTTCTCAGAGGACGCCATCTCGACCCTTCACGAGACATCAAGCTAGGCCGCTCGCGACACACTCCCGTCGCCGGCGGGGAATCGCCAGACTTGGGGCGCGCGCGAACGGCGAGAGCGGACGCCTCGCGTGCTCGTGTGCGATTCGAGGCGTGCGGCGAGCTCACGTTCGTCCCCGAGTCCACATCGGTCGGTTGCAGTTGTCGAGAGGTGAGCGAAGACAGAGATTCGATCCCACCGGCCACCGCCACTACGCCGCTCTGCCAAACAACTTGAGCGCACACAAAGACAAGACGTTGCGAAAACCTCGCTTCCGTTCGTCGGTCAATTATTACGCACAGGGTCCCCCGCGGGTCATATCGGTGAGTGTGTATCTACATGCATGTACAGCGAACGCTCCGCGCCCGACGCGACTTCCAGCATCCATCATCCGTGGTCGTCGTCAGCGCGAGACGGGTGTAACAGCGGAGACGGACAGAGAGAGGTAGAAAGAGAGAGAAGGAGAGAGAGAGAGAGAGAAGGAGAGAGAGAGAGAGGAGGGAATAT
This sequence comes from Trametes cinnabarina, assembly GCA_000765035.1. Classification (NCBI taxonomy): domain Eukaryota; kingdom Fungi; phylum Basidiomycota; class Agaricomycetes; order Polyporales; family Polyporaceae; genus Trametes; species Trametes cinnabarina. Next base: position 152,845 of record CCBP010000101.1, read on the forward strand.
ATCCATCCAGGTTCCGGGGTAAAACGGGGGCGGCGGGCGAGGTATGCATACAGGTTGCGGGTTATCGACGCCCACAAGGGCGCGGTATCGACAAATCAGCGATGTCGGGATCGTGGGCGAATCTGCTATTAATGTACCTGCGCGACGCACGCAGGGTGGAGAGTTTACGGCAGAGGCCGGGCGGGGAGCGGGCGGACGCCATATCGAAGCTTCCGATGCGGACGGGAGGGACGACGGCAGACCACAGACCGTTGCAGGGACTCGCGAAGGGGCGAAGAGGGACTCCGCATCGCCAATGCCGGCCGTGAGATACAGTTGGGCGCGTGCCAAAATGCGAGAGCACAAGCGGGGTGTACCATGTACACAACGGGTATACACTACATGCGCGTGCGCATGCGCGACCGAGCTGCGGAGCTGCCAGCCAGACCAGCCGCAGGTTGTCGATCTGTCCACGAGCGAGGGGCGAAGTCCTGCTGGTGATCCGCGAGATGCTCGCATCACCACCGCGGCGGCGCCGACGCGCAGGACGTCGAGCCAGAAGACGTCGACGCAGAGGGGGCAGCGGGGAGGACCTCCTGCGCGGTGCCGCCGCCGGCGCCGTCGAGGAAGGCCGGGTGCGCGTATAGCTCGCCGTACACGCTCACGTGGATCTCGACGAGCTTCGCGACGCGCCGCGTGA
>CCBP010000101.1:157380-180413 GCA_000765035.1 Trametes cinnabarina
CTTTGCACGTGCGCGTGGGCGCTGAGCGCTCTCGTCGACTCCTTGCAGGCGATCGCACGGGGTCATGACTCGGACGAGCTACGGTACGGCTGCGAACAACCCAACGACGGTGCGACGCGCCCTCCGCGCGGTACGGCCGACGCACGCGTGCGGATCCGAAGATCAGTCGGACTCGATGCGGCCGCAAGGACACATGCACAAGACGTCCGCGTCGATTGCTCGCGCAGGCGGTGCATCGGCGTACTACACAGTCCTTCGCAAGATCCGGACGCTGCGCAAGAGCTCGCGTCGGAGCTTGGGAGCTTCTCGCAGATGTGGCGTGGCGGTAGTGATATTGGCAACGCCGGCCTCGGAGGTTGACGATGAACCCTGATTGCTCATCGCAGCGCGCGACGGGTGTAACTATCATGTACGTACTCATCGATGTGCCATCGTTCCACGCCGGCGTTTGTCGCGTCGACCTCTGTGACGTCGGTGCATGGACGTGTCTGAAGGTCAATACCACAGCTCAACGTCGACATCGGATCATCTCAGAGCTCACCTCCATCTATCTCAGTGAGGGGCGTCTCGTTAACTTCCCCATCTGCACTGCACCACTGCCGCTGTACGTGCCCGCATACGACGATAGATAGGCAGCATCGTGCCTCCGCCTCGGACGCCCGCATCCTCCCCATCACCGTGGACTTTGTTGGTGCAACAGCCCCCGCAGGCAGATTCTCACCGGCATCCATCGCCCCTGTCAATCAAGATCAAGATCAAGATGTAGCGCGAGCCTCCCGTCCCCATCCCCGCACAAAGTTCCCGCCGCAAGATCCCTGCGGTGGGATCTGATCTGGAAAGTGGCAGCTCGCCGCCGGCGAGGAGCGGATACATCGTGTGTTCGTCCGCGACGGGGTCCCCACCGCCGGCTATATATTGGTATTGTGGCCATATCGCGATTTCCAGGACGGGTCGCTGCGCGGAAGGGTCCCCCTCTCGCAAGACAGCTTGTCCTTCTCGATCGCATCGGAATGGAGAGCAAGGCGGCACGACGGCTGGCGCCCTCTACTGCACGACTCCGCAAAAGGAATGTGCGCGCCGCCCACTGCATGATGTCCGCCCGCAACCACTCGCGGTGCACATCGGCGTTCTGCGCCGCGCTATCTGGCACGCCGTTCATTTTAGCAAAAGGGTTCGACAATGATGCCTGTGCCGAGCAGGCCAGAGGCCGTGGCCCGTGCTGCAGGGAGTCGATTCGGAGCCGACGCCCTCAAACCTCCTTGACCGGACCGCTGGTCGAACTTTGCCGATCCCGCATCGTCAAGAGCCCGGGAAGCGGAGCCCACCGCGTACCAGCGGTTCAAGCAAGCCAAGAATCGTGGCCGTCTTCGGCAGCCCCACGAGCCAGGTCACCTAATAGCTCCCTTGTAGCGTACAGAACCGGAGAGAGCCAAAGCGAGCTCCCCGTCTGAGCAGCCGCTGGGCACTCGTCGCCGTACGCGAACACGTTCCACCCAAGATCGCGAGCATGCAGCTATAGCGTCACAACGGCCCCCTCCACCAGTACTAGCGTGCCACCCGTCAGGACTCTGGCATGCCTCCGAGTCCGAAGCGCCGCGTACGTTGCTTGAATGGGACTCGTACAAAAACCGCCGGCTGCCCGCACGGATTCTTCTCCCCCTGGGCATGTCGACTCGTACTTTGTGCCGCAACTTAGACATTCGGCATAACACTCCTTCGCAGACTACGCACGGGCGCTCCTTACTCCGCGTTCATATCTGCGCCTTCGCAGCCCGACCTCCTTGTCTCCCCACCATGAGTTCATCGCCGCTACGGGCTGTCCACAGCACGACGGGTCCGGCACCGGGTTGCGTACCCGGTACGACCGGTTCTGGCTGGCATTCATCGGCCGCAGAGACGAAGACCGGGAGTCAGAGAAGGGTGGCACGTTCTCGCGTTGTACCGTGTCGGGCATTCCTTTGGCACGGCGCTCTGGCGCATTTCGCCGTGCTGGTGAGAGCCATCTTATCAGGTCAGTCAACCGCTAGACGCGTGAAATTGAACGTCCCTCCTCCACGCAGTGTCCGCCGTCCGAGCATCTTCTGACGAGGCACGCTGGGCATGGGCAGCCGGTGCCATCGTCTGGACCGTTCCCGATCCGTTCCAACTATGCAAGCTTAGCTAGGCAGCCGATGCCGTGCAAAATTCGCCACAGGCCCAAGGCCCCAAACCGCGGTTGCGACGCGCAGATTGAGCTGGCTCCCACGCACCGCGCGCTTCTAGGGCGCAGATGTCCCAGGGGAGGAAGGACGAAACAGTCCAGCCCAACTTGTGCCGGCTCGAGGTTTGCGCTGTTTTGGCATCGGACGAGGTGGGGTTCAATGTGGCCTGCCGGTGCATGCGGTGCGCGTTTTCCAGCGGCTTCGGCCGAGGATCCCGCGCGGTCACGTCGTTGCTTGCGGGCTGGCCACAGGGGACCCGACCGCGGCGAGCCCGTACGTACGAGTTACTCTGTGCGAGCCCGTTCGGGTCCAACGTGCTCTCCCGCAGGCAGCGTGTGCGGAGGCCTCTTGTGCTCTTTGCACTCAGAAGGAGCGGACATGAATGTGAGGCCCCGCCCTCGCTGGGATGCTCACCCGTGCAATGGGCTATTCTCGTGATCGGTGACATCGTCACGCATGTACTCATTGAACCCTGCGTCCCGGGGGATGTCGAGCAAGCACCTGCACGATACGCTTGTGCGACGCGGGTCGTCCGACCGCACGCGATATATCTGTTGGCAGACGCATACAATGTCCGTTCCGTCATCACGGAGTATGGATACCACGCAGCTCGAGCTGCACGTCGGTACTTACCTCGCTCGAACTCGTGCGTTACTTGCCACACTTGACGTCAGCAACATTCACGCCGCCCTCCTTTTTCTCGGACGACGGAGGACAAGCGTGCATGACCACACTCTGTCTCCGCTTGATGAAGCCACATGCACGGAACGTGGAATCATCGTGTCTCACTGAACTGACAAGCCCGCCACACCTGTCCGCGCCCTACGCTATCCGCAGGCGACCGATAGGAACCACCACGCTTCAAGCTTGAGGGAGATCCTCTCATGTGGCATTCCTCCCGCACGAAGTGCATGAGTGAGCGCATGCTGCGCCGCGGCTTGACCATCGAGGAGATAACGAAGAGCAGAACATGAGGATGTCTGTCTGCATTGCGGCGAGAGTGTGTACAAGTATACGTATACGCGCCACCGTCCGCGCCTGGGTCGTATCGGCTTCCTTCCACGATTCCTCCTTCGTCAATGTCCGTGTTCCACGCGTGCGCCCGTGAAGGAACCCTGCGCGGTTAGCGCGTGGCGATAACCTCTTACGAGGAACGCACAGCGTCCGGCGTTACGCAACGTCGACGAGCTTGTCCTCTGCGGGCGCTTCCGTCTGTGCACTCTCGGTCGTTTTGCGCGACTTCCTTCCGTAGAACTCTGCGATGATCTTGGGGCTGATGCGGTTGAGCTGCTCCTTGGGGAAGATGCGCAAGAGCGACCAGGCCAGGTCGAGCGAATCGAAAATGGACCGGCTTTCGTACGCACCTGCGGAAGTTATCATGAACGTGCACGGAGATAAGACAGCGTCAGTCAGCACGAGGAGGAAGCGAGGATGAACGTGAAGTTACGTACCCTGCCCCACGAACTGCTTCTCGAACTTATCGAGGAACTCAAGCGCGAGCTTGTCTTCTGGAGAAAGAGCCTCCTCACCGACGACGGCCTTCATAGCCGCTGCGTCACGACCGATGGCGTACTTAGCGTACTGTGTAGACGATCATGACGGTCAGGGAACCAGACGCTACGGCTTGTACATGCGTACGCACCAGCTGGTTCGAAACATCACTGTGATCTTTCCGCGTCAACTTCTCGCCGATGGCACTCTTCATGAGACGAGACAATGAGGGCAGGACGTTGATTGGTGGGTATATTTGCCTGTTGTGCAGCTGGCGATCGACGAAGATCTGCCCCTCAGTGATGTACCCGGTGAGATCGGGAATGGGATGCGTGATATCTGCAGAGGCAAACCCACGAGCGCGAAGACCGCGACAGTCAATTTACTTGAATGCAGCGTAATGAAAGTGTGCGGCATGCAGAACGAGGACGTACCGTCGTTGGGCATCGTGAGGATAGGAATCTGCGTGATTGAACCGTTGCGGCCCTCCACGCGACCAGCACGCTCATAGATCGTGGACAAGTCCGTGTACATGTAACCAGGGTACCCGCGACGACCAGGGACTTCCTCACGCGCAGCGGAGACCTAGACTCCCCGAAGACGAAACGGTCAGCCGATCACCTTCGTCAAATAGATGCACCGCGGGTATGAACGACTTGCCTCACGGAGGGCGTCCGCATATGATGACATATCCGTCAAGATAACTAGGACGTGCTTCTCGAGCTGGTATGCGTAGTACTCGGCGGTAGTGAGGGCAAGACGGGGCGTGATGATGCGTTCAATAGTAGGGTCATTGGCCAGGTTGAAGAAGAGCGTTACACGATCCAGACTGCCATTCTCCTCGAAATCCTGCTTGAAGAAGCGAGCGGTCTCCATGTTGACACCCATGGCGGCGAAGACAACGGAGAAGTTGTCCTCATGACCATCGTGCACATCCTTCGTGGGTCCCTTCACCAGACCGGCTTGCCGCACGATTTGCGCAGCAATCTGAGTACACATAATATTCTATCAGAGTTTGCCTTCGCCCGGGCACAGCAGCTACGTACCTCGTTGTGTGGTAGACCGGCCGCAGAGAAGATGGGAATCTTCTGTCCTCGTGCAATGGAATTCATGACATCAATGGTAGAGATACCGGTTTGTATCATTTCCTCGGGGTATATACGAGAGTAAGGGTTGATAGGAGAGCCTTTCCGTTCCGAATGAGGGAGTGCCAACGCAAAGATCTGATGTGATGCAACGCACCGTTGATGTCAAGATAGTCCTCCGCGAAGACCTTCGGACCATTATCAATAGGTTGTCCGGAACCGTTGAAGATTCGCCCAAGCATGTCCTCTGCCACGGGAAGCTTCATGCTGCTGCCGGTGAACTCCACATGGGTCGCTTTCACGTCAACGCCCGACGTGCCTTCGAAGACCTGAACGATTGCTTTCTTCCCCTGGACCTCCAAAACCTGGCCACCACGCTTTGTGCCGTCCGGAAGGGTCAATTGCACGATCTCGTTGTATGCGGGGAACTGCGGCGTAACATCAGTATCCGAGCGGAATGATGCACATATCGCCGGCATACCTTGACATTGTCCAATACGACCAGTGGGCTACAGCGTCCTTGTTAGTATTTATACATATCTAGGGGCTGAGTTATGTCCTACCCGTTGACTGCTGAGACCGTCCGGTAATCTATACAGTTACACAACCCAACTCAGCATCTCACCGCCGTTGCCTTGTTTACACCGACATGCTCACCGAGGTGGGGCTTAACCGTGTATTCGCGCGTCACCGCCGCGGCATTGATGGCCGCAAGCTCGCGATCGCTGATGCGTGGACTCGCAACCATCGTGGAGGTCGTCAGTGGTGGTGGTAAGGAGAGGAAGGGCGGCGATCCTGTTCAAGCTTTAGAGAGAAGCAGTGACGTCCCGCCTAGCGCTTATGACATTCTGTAAGCGCTCATCATCGCGACCATATCGACACCCCCTCGGACATTCTCGCGGCACTCATATGTTGGCCTCACAAAGTGACACAATGCTTGCTTCAGCTTGGAATGGTCCTAAGTTAGCTCAGATTTCACAGCAAAAACGTTGATCGTGACTACAATCCATCGTTCGATTTGATAACGAATTTACACATGGTCGGGTTCACATCTTTGGAGTGTTGACTACGTTAACTCTGTATGCCAGTGATCATTACGCCTGCACAGTCAAGCTCTTTAGGAGGTCTAAGCAACGATTCGCCGCATGTTCAACATGGTCCCTATCGACAGAAGACCTGTAAATAAAGTCAATAATGGCGTTGTCTTTTTCCACATAACTCATCGACCACTTACCACTCTGTTTCAAGTAGGATCTCTTCCACTCCATCCGTGTCCATGCAAGTATCCTTGCTAGACAGGACCAGGTACAGGTACTCCGCGGTATCCGCGCGAACCTACCTCTCAAGATCAGGCTGAGTGTTTGACAGATCATGACGCGGAAACATACCCTAGGGTATTGATGTGTGAGGTATTGTGACAATCCCGCGATACAGTCGCTTTGCAGCTCCGGGATAGGCAAGAGGTTGATCAGACTGTCCGTTGGTTAATCCAGGTTGAGCACAAAGAGCGAAAGGGAGTGTTACCATCTCATGGAGACATTTATACGCTGCAGATTCTTCAAACGAGAGGCATTTCTTGACACCAATAACAACAGGGAACGCAATCTCAACATGAAAGGTCAGTGACTCATTGCAATTCGAAACTTGTATGACATACGTCTGCAGGCCCTCGGAATCCTGGGACAAATTCTCAAAGGCATCTCCCTCCAGCAAGATGTTGAATGCCTGGAGGACTGGGACGACGACATTGTTTGACGTCACATTCCATTGTGCTTGGTCGAGGAGGTCGCGCGCAAGGGAGCGTTGGTCATATTGGTCTGGCTCATCCGTAGCAACGGGTAGTTGAAGTGCATAATTGACTAGAGAATTCGCAACAGGCCGTTGCTACAACTCACCAGTGTTGGTTCAAATCTCAGACAGAAGGAGAAGATGACTTACCGTACTGTCGGTCTTTGTACTGATACTGAGGACGATACCAGCCAAGATCGGTTTGCAATAACGCTCAATATCCAAGAGCTGGACCGCTCGCGGGAAGAGCCAGCCGCCGTCATTCCAGCCCACAGATTCTTGGTCACTGTTCTGGCTATCAGCACCGGCCAAATACCTACCAAGCGTATGCACACACACCTCAAGAAGAGCTCCTTCATTTTCTCCTCCCCGTGAACTTTCCACAGTTCCGCATTCGGCACCGCAGGAAGGGGCAGTAGCAAAAGGTTCAGAAAGCTTTCGCCGGCTTGCTGCCTCACGTTATCAAGCCGCTCCACCCCTTGCTTCAGTATGCCGCCGATTGCCTCGTGATACTTGTCAGGAGGCAGGAAGCGTGCGAAATCCGGCAGTACAGCGGCGCATGAAAAGAGAGTGGTGATGAAAGACGCGAGTCCCCTAACGCATGTCACACGCACCCAGGACCCTACATCTCCACGCTCATCGCTCGTGTAATCGGTCAAGCCATCCAAAAGCGCGTCCATCATGCGGCATACCATCTCAGCAGGTAAGTCTGACATTGCGTTGGGTCAACCAGTGCTTGGAAGCAATACGTTTCGCAGACATACTTTCGGCCAACCGCTCGGATACATTATTTAGGATCTGCGGCATTGAGACGAATGCGTTCCTCCTGGCTTCGACGTTCGGACTGCCGCCTTCCTGAGTCCCAACCGAACTATGAAGATGCAGACCAGCAACGAGTGTACAGACGCACCTTCCGATCCACCATGCGAAGCAAACACCTGACCGCCTTCTGGACGCCGTGCGGATGCGCCAAGTAGTCGAGCACTCCCAGTACCCTCGCCAGACTCTGCTGCAATTCAGCATTGCCCGTCTCGAAGTCCTTAATCAGACGATCCACCACGGCGGAACAGTTCACAAGTCGGCTGACTGCCGCGAGCGCAGACGCAGCCGCCTCCTGTACCGCTACACTCCTGCTCTTCAGAGCAGAGTCCACGACTTTTCGCCAATGCGGAACCGTGCTCTGATCGTGCTGGGTCTCGGGAAGCGATATCGCCGCAGCTATGAATTGGCATGCGGCCGCCGCGACGAGCTCCTGACGCGGAGACTGAATGAATGCCAGGGGTACGGTGGCGAGGTACGCAAAGAGCTGTTGAAACTTGAGCGCGAAGGGATGGATGCCACTAAGTCGAGCACAGACCTTGCGCCGTTCAGGTTCCAGCTGCTGCGATTGAGAGGAGGTCTGGAATGCCGCTGCCAGCTCTGTAAGAGCGAGAAGCGCTCCGTGTATATCTCCCGGATCAGGGACTTTAAGAAGTCGTGCCTATGACAGAATGTCGTGAGATGTGATGGAATGATGGATCAAAAGAGCATACCGCTCGTGCAGCAGCGTCGGGACCGAGATGAACGAGGTCTATGTCGCAAATTAATCTGATAGACTGACTACCAATTTGACGCATCGCTGGATCCCAGTGTCGGATCGTAACATTGAGCAAATGGTCCAGCAAGAAAGGCCGATACTCCTCGTGCCTGAACCGACATCAGATACACACTTCCGTAGAATTGACAAACTGCACTTACTCAGCGACCTCAGGTGCTGCCACAAGGAACGCGTTCCTGCGCACTCCGACCGCATAAAAGTCGGTCTTCCGCAATACATCTATGCCGTGTGGAAACAGGCTCTGATAAGCAGCGTCAGCCTGGTGGCCTCCCACAAGGCAGCTGGAGAACGCACCGTCCTGCCAACATATTCCTGGAACGCAGCACTCGCCGCCCTGCGAATATGGACTTCGCGATCAAAGAGTGAGACAGTGACCAGGTGCCGAGCCAGGTTGACCGCATGAGGTTTCAACGCCTCCACGCTCTGCGCACGGGCGAGCGACCAAAGTACGTAAGACGCGGCGTCGCGCACGTTGGAGCCTACTGAATGTGCCCCTTTGCGAATATCGAAGTAGAGTGCCTGTGGCTCAGCTCAGTTTCGGTATAGATGTCTCGACTCTTCGATTACGGACCTTCGATAACCAGCCAATGAGCTCCGTGAGGCGTTCATCAGGGATCAGACCGCGTCTCGCCACTTCCGCGCAGGCTAGGCAAGCGCCATGCCATGTGCTCTCTCCCACGCTGGGCATATCGTAGATGCTAGCAACGCCGGCGGAATGTATAGAAAAGAGACGGAGGACTTGATCGAGAACCTGGTCTGCAAAATCGGAAGGCAGACGCTCGCATACCCTGGCAATCCCCTTGGCTGCGGAGTATCGCACGATCGTATCCTGAACGTAGCGTTACAGTAAGAAGGGTCTTTGAGACGCCGATCGAGTGTGCTGCTTACCTTCTCACGTAGTGCCTTGAATAAATCTTCAAGCACTGTCTCTACCTCCTCTGGGACATTTATGTCATCATCATCCAGGATTCCCTCTGCTCCAGTACCTCCGTTAGAAGTCAGAGCGCGACCTTGAAGCACTATCAGAGGTTTCCAAGCTATACTGCAGATACGACACACCCTTTGCTCTTAACCTGCGGGTTTGCGCAGGAAGCAATCGAATGACAACTCGAGAGATCAGCTTCGTGCGAAGCTTTTGTATGAGCGAATTGGTCGTAAGATTTTGATTGCCTCCCAATGTGGTAGCGATGTCGAGCAGAGATGTCTTGTGCAGCTGTACCTGATCCGCCGAACCAAGCTTTACCACTTCGCAGATAACGCGTAGCACGCCCATAACCTATACCGAATGTCAGCACACCATCCTCTCAGAGGATTGGCGTCTTCATCTTACCAAGAACGGATCTGATGACTCCTTCACCGTAGTGAGGGTGTACGAGAGGAAAGCTGGTAGCCGTGCGGTCATGTCTTTCCTGAGATAGTAGCGCACCTCAGTCTCTGTACGCCATCGTGAAAGCATCGTCTTACCTCATGTACAACCTTGAAAGCAGGATAGCTGCCCCTTCACGATCCACCCCGGCTTTGCCCAGTAGGGACCTCCCGGCCGCCTCGATCCTGGTTGCGGTTTCGCCAGAATGACCGGGTTCGTCGAATTGTTCTAGATCGAACGGAATCATACAGACGAGCGACAGCCACAGCACTAGAGCGTAGCGAAGGGGCCATTGGAGGGGGGCTTGCGCGGGGCTATTCGGAGCACTGATATAGTTGAGGACTACATCGAGATCCGCGATTTCATGAGGGAAGAATCTGGCTTCAGGACGTTCAGCACAACCACGACCTCTGCTTATACAAGATTATTTACTGATCGTCTTGTATCCTCTAAACTTGATGAAATTGTAGTGAAACATGGCCAGTCGGTAGAGCCGTTCACTTGACACCGCGGCCGAGCTGCTGCTCACGAACTTCTTGGCGTGAGCTTTTAAGGTGTCAATAACAGGAGTGAAAAGCTGTTCCAGGTATGGGTCCAGCAGGTAAGGCTGTTCTTGATACTTGTCGAACTAGTGCGATGTACCTTTTGCTTTAATGTGGAGGGTATCGTCTCGAGGGATACTGCACTTACGATCAGAGTGATCTTCCTTAGGAGGTGAGATTCAACGCGATGGTCATTTCCACTCGGTTCCGAGTAAATGTCGATCGCTAGAAACTGGTCTCTCAGGGCCACGAATTCTTCATAGTCTTCAAACGTAGCATAGAGCTTGTAATCGTCAGCGTTTTCTCCTTCGATATCCATTCCGCCCGAGAGTGAGATGGAAGCCCTCCGTCAGGAGGTTGCGGACAGAGTAGAGTTTTCGCTGTCCGGAGCGTGTTAAAAGCTCCTTCAAGTTGCAGATGGGATAGCAATCGGCAGTGTGGGGCTGAATATTAGCATCATTGACACTGGTAGTTACTCCGGAGTCACTAGTCACTCCCCGCGATCAGCAGTGCAATCGTGATTCTCTCCTGTTATGGCAGTTATTGTGGTTTGAGTCCCAACTCAGACACCAAGTCACATCATATCTTGACCTTGGACGCCGTCTAAAGCAGGCAGATAGGGTGAGAGGTCATATCTCTACTTCGTTCGTATCGACAGAGTAATGATACAACAACTGATAGGTGTTTCTGCCAGTGAGTACCATTCTGAATCATACTCCTATAATAGGTCGAGTTCTGTTCTGTTAGACAGAGCAAGCCGTCCGGCCACATGACGGTAGAATACAGTCAAAACAGCAACCATATAGAACCCGTTTTGGCATCACGCATGAATCAGTCGGCAGCTAAGATAGGGCCAGCTCAAAACCCCCCACCCTCGTCACGCGTGACTCTGCACGTGAGCACTGGGTTATCCCAAAACTTCTCTCGTGTTTCATCGTAATGTACAACCGCCTCTCGAGTCTTTACAGGAATGGCTGTAACTATTGGCAGACTGTTAATATATGCAGAGATTCATTCTCTTGTGATATCCTCTCTCTCAAGCTCCTCCAAAATTGTTATCGGAAGCATGCGGTGGCCACGGTACTGCTTGCTGGCCCAAGCGGCCTGTTTCCCGGATAGTCCATGGCGGTATGCGTCCATGAAACGATGTGCGCGGGTGTAGTACCTTGCGATCACAATGTCAGTAAGCAAAGTACCGGTAGGGAGTGAGTGTGCAGGCCTACCGCCGGATGCTGGCTAAGGGAACTGCTGCGAGGGAGTGGATGACATTCCTTTCAAGGTCGGCTTCGGCACCTTTTCCTGTGGATGTAGGAAGCTCTCGGTAGCGTCCTTTCGCAAAGCCCCAGCACTGCTCGATCGGGTTGAGCTCGCAGTGGAATTTAGGGAGGAAAATGACAGAAAAGCCATTACACTTGCAGTGTGCCTCAAGGATGGACTCCACTCCCACAAAGTCTGGCTGGGTGTAGAGAAGCCTGCGACAGCAACACGACAGCTTCCCAGGAGGAGGAACAGCAGGGCAATCAAAGTTCTTGCTGCACTGTGCTTTAAGGCTATGCACCTCAGCTGCATTGTACCCACGTTCGATGAGTAAGACTTCCATGCCCTTGAACATCCCCGCCTGATCATGCCCCTGAGGAAAGTACAACGCCTGTGGCCGTCCATCCTTGAAATGCGCGTCCGACATGTGCACCCGGTGCTTCAGAGGTTAGCCATCGCTGCGATACTCTATATTTCCCGCAGCATCCTTCACCGCAATGTCGACTCCGAAGACTTTGGCACCTGCTTTTGTAGAGGCTTTTGACATCCGGCGGGCAGATAGCGCATCCGGAGGTCGTTTCAGGTGTGTGGTTGCATTGTCAAAAACAAAGACGTGATCTTCGTCTGGGTAGTACTTGTCAAGGATAAGTGTCGCCTGGGTGATTTGTGCAATGATGTCATCATTATCGAAGTAACCGTCCCGGTTCTTCCCTGCACGAAAGAGAACCCGTGCTGTCTCTGTCTGATCAGGAGAAGCAAGCCACCCATAGTCAGCCGAGACAAAATCAGCAACCATGAGGGTTGGCCCTTCTCCCTTTGCCTCGGGAGTGGCCTTTGCACTAAGAGGAACCCAGTAGACCTTGCGACGATCATTGCCAGAGAATGCTGATTCATCGTGATACCAATATACTGTAGGCCGGAGTGCAACGGGGCGATCAGAGGGTACCGCGGGGCCTCCATTGGTCCATATACGTGTGAAGAGATTGCGGGAAGCGAATGCGGGGAGAAAGGTACTCTGGCGATAAGCGACGACATCCGGTCGTTCATGGCCATCTACATACTGGCCGCGTGGTCCTTTGCCCCAGCGATATCTCAGCTTCTTCATCCACACCTTAGCGGTTGCCAGAGAAACTCCTTTTGCCAAGCCATACCGCAGCTGTAGGTCTGTGCTGCTCATGAGGTCTACAATGTCTTGGGCTCGGACATATTTCCCAACACCCAAGAGGTGTGAACAGAGCTCCTCCTTCAGGCCATCAAGATCAAGCAGAGATGTGTTCCACATTCCGTATGCCTGACGCGGGAGAGCAGATCGGTCCGCTAAATATGCACGTGCCCAGCTGCGCAGTGTCCGAGCCTTGTTGTCCCGATATTGATCCATTTTGGCCACCTCTTCTGATGCTCGAATCCAGTAGCCTGCACCATCTGCCACATAACGTGCAAATAGCGCCTTCATAAGCCCGAGACGGCGCTGCAACTGGCCATCTCCCAGAGCGAATGGTCTGTACCCCTTCCTGTTCTTGCGTGGGGGGCGCAGGAGCTTCTTGATGTCTGCCAGGCCCTTCAGGACGTCATCCACACATGGCGGCATTCCGTTGGCCCGGCGTGCGACCGGCATGCGACTCAGAATGATCGCTGTACTCAATGTACTCGGGTGTGCCTGGGTGCTCACAAGATTCGGACCGGCAGATCGAAGCCTATCCGCAAAATTAGATGAGGATGTGGACGGCAAAAGATGGTGCAAAGAACGAACTCAGCTGGCCCGGCCTGAGACTCAGAGAGACTGCCAGTGTCACCGGTGTCCCGTATCATGGGCACCGACTCAGGAGCATCAAGCTTCTTATGTTCCCATGTGATTTGGCTGATCTCATGCAGGGTCTGTGTACTGTGGTCCATTGATTGCTGAGGAGTGAGCCCAGGTAGGTGAAGTCCATTGAGACCTGATGAGATACTCGGACTACACGCCCGGGATGGAGGAACCTTCCAAACCGTGACTTAAGTGAGTCTACCTAAAACTACATGACTGCCGGGAAGTACGCTCACGTTTTCAATATCACTAGTGCCATTCTGCTTGGGCTGTCCAACAAGACGCGGTCCTTTCCGTGCATAAGGCCCGAGATTCACTGTAGATATGTACGCTGACTTTTTCCGGCGGGCCATGGCAGATGCTATCGAGCTTGACAGCTCTCGCCGCTCCGTGCAATGACCTCACATATTGATGTTGCATATATACTTGAATTAAGATTACTACAGAATCTGATAATATCGGTGAGACGCCAAAGAATGTTGGGCGCATATACTATTCCAGGGCCTGATGAGCCGATATGCAGAAAGTGCTACTGCGAGTTTGTGTGCAAGATGAATACATTGCAAACCCTCGTTCGACCGCCCGTGTCCTGTGCATTGGCAGATACAAATAGCATTTTTCAGTTGCGCTTGCCGCCATTGCGTGACATATAAGAGCACCTGACATGGGGGGTTTTGGGCTGGCCCTATCTTAGATAGCGGCAGAGGAGGAGGATAGACTCAAGAGAGAGACGGTTGGAAGCTTCGGCCGTTCCCGCGCACACGGGCGCTAGACGCCGATCAGCAACGGGCGTCTGTATGTGGCCCAACGTCATTTGCCAGCAGCTGTTGGCCATCATTGGGTGCATGCGCTGTATAGTAACTGAAGGGAGTACTTGTCGCATAGCGAACCCGACGCTTTTCTCGTGCTGCTGCCTTCTGCTCTGCTCATGGCTTCGCGCGATGCTGCCCCCACCATTGCTCCAGCGTCCTCCCACGAAGCTATCCAGCAGGACGACTCGCACATGCACAGACGCAGGTTCATCGGACCTATGCCAGCCTCTGTCGCGCTCCCTCCCGTAGACAACAAGCGGAAACAAAGGCGGGCCTTCTTCCGCGGCAGACAAGAGAGCAGCAGCAGCAGCAGCGACGAATCTGACTCTAGCAGCTTGTCCGAGGTCATCCACAGACATGCGCTCCAGTTCTTCCTCCGACACGGTGGAAAGCGGGAAAACTGGGGAGAAAGTCAGGCAAAGAGCGTCAGAGCGGAAATGCGCAGAAGATGGCGGGAAAGTGACTGGGGTCGTGCGCGAAAGGCTCAGCGGAATACCGGAAACGCTCCGAAATGGGTCGGGAACTCGTTCGACGTTGGCGTATTCCTCGGCGTGGATATCTTGGACGACAGTGTCAACCCGACTACTCAGGCTGCATCTGGATGTTCGAATAGTCCTCCTCGTCGGCCTGACATCAGAGTCACTGGCCGAAACACGTCTGCCGCCACGGGTACGTTTGTGACTGCCCACTCGCACCTCAGCACCCCTGCGACGGAAGAGGCCGGTCCATCTTCACTGACTCCGGATGTCTCTCGTGATGCTGAGTCTATGCGACCAGCCACTCCCACCTCCTCCACGGCTCTGCTCCCCCCCTCTGTTTCTTGTCATGACAGAGACGCTGATCGGTCTCATGATGCTGAAGTGCAGCCCTCCACGGCGTCTATCCTGCGGACATCGGAAACTCCTCACGGCAAAACTTTCTCTCCGCCATCGTTCCAGGAGGACTCAAAGAAGCAGAGCAAAGGGAAGGGAAAGGACATACACGTCCATTACGAGGAGCCTCCCGTGCCTCCTTCTGAAGTCCTTGCACGCAGAGGGAGCGCGGTCGACGAGACCAGCGCAGGGGCTGCGGAACAAGCCTCTGCCGAGAATCAAGTCAAATGGGGAGATGTGATCATGCGAGGTGGGTCGATCCAGCAAATGTCTATTGTCATACTATGGTGACCAACAATCCCAAGACCGTATGCTTGTGAGGGTTTCTTACACCGAGGATGCTGTTCCACGTAACTTTGATGAATCGCAAAATCGCACCACCCGGCATCTAGAGAACGAAGGTTGGATGGAGTACATCGTGGCGTGGCGTAAGGACCGCCTCGAGCTCTATGCAGAACATGTAGGTCTACCTAGCCTAAAGGCTCTTCACAAGTACTCACCGAAATGACGAGTTCAGCATACCCCGGGAAAGGATTGGTTGACAGGCCACAAGAAATTGGTCTATGTCATCCCTCTAGGGACGTCAACAACGCGGCTTTCCTTATACTCCTATGTGGACCTCACGTTCTGTCTTACTTGTCCCCCGGCACCTATACGAGTGGACGGAAAACGGCCTCATCATCTGTTTGGTACCACCCGAGGTAGCAACATTTTTGTGTTCAAGGTGAAATGTCGCACCCGAGCCGTAGATTGGATGTGGCAACTTTGGTACGCCAACCTACTCCGACCATCAGCGCCACAAGAACTAGCAATTGACATCCTCTGCGCGCAGGCGACATCTCGGTGGCCAGCTCCCGCCATACATCGACATTCGCAGTCCCGCGTTGGACACTCGCATCAAGATTGACGTTCCAGGTTATGACACCGGGGACCTCAACGCCGCGTACGACATCTTCAACCGCGATAACATCGTCCGTCTATGCGAGAAGTATCTTAGTGCGACGCCTGACTTCCGCGCTCTCATGGAACGGGAACATGCGGACGGCGCGACGTTCGAACTGGCCTGGCGTCTAGGTACGAACCTCGACTGGGTCTGGCGGACGACCGACGTACAGCTTAAGCAGCGACAGTGGGCCGTGTTGTGTGGCTTGGCGCTCGCTCAGGGAGGCCGGCCTGCCCACTTGGAGTTCAGACGGAAACGCCATGTGCCCACGCGCCTGCACATGCGCGATGGCACGCGGCTGGACGAGCCCCCCGCCGCCGAAGGTTTCCTGGACCGCATCCGGCCCAATTCACAGCTGAAGCAATCCATATATCTCGTCACCCACGACGGGTACCTCTTCGCACTCAACCCCGCTTGTGCGCATCCTCCACCTGCCCCAGGGACGCTACCCGAACCCGATACGCCCTCGGACGACGCGCAGGCACAGCGCAAAGCCGAAGTGCATCGCGGCCGCTTGCAGATCCTCGAAGCGACCGGAGTATCCGACCTGCGCAGCATCGTCGCGGTGCGGCGCGCGTTCCAGATCGTGCCGAGGCACGTGGAACCGGTCGACGTGCGCGAGGTCGCGGACTGGGAGGACTCTGAGCGGTTCTGGGAGCAGACGGAAAGGAGCGAGAGCGACGACGAGGACGCGGGTGGGGAGACGGGGCTGGCGCGGGTGCGGGATCGGGCGAGGCTGAAAATGAGGAGATCGTTCGAGCTGGTGCTGACGTCCGGGCGGGTTATCAGGTTCGAGGTGCGAGGCACGTTGTCATCCTAAATGCAGTTGTATGCTAACCGTATCACAGGCATATTCGTGTGCGACAGCGCTGGAGTGGATTGTACGGCTCCGGCCACTCATCTCCTACTGGAAGAAGCGTCACCAGTACGACGCACGCCTCGAGATGGACATCGCGCATCTCAGCACCGGCCGACCGCGCATCACCCCACTGCACCTGAGGGAGGACCGCAAGCGTGGCCACCGACACGACACGGCTGAAGAGGTCCCACCTGACCGCCACGCCTCGCTCCCGGAGCTGGACTTATTCTACAACTGGTGCGTGCTCGATGGATGCCGACCGATCCTGAAGTGCGGGAGATTGTATGGGCGGAAGGGCTGGTGGGGGCGATACAAGTGAGTCAGACGCTGCGTATTTAGCGATACGATGCTGATTGAGCTGTGGTCGTGGCAAGGCATATTCAACTCATTCTAATCTCTGGACACCTCGTCCAATACCACATCACCGGGCGTACTTCTTTGCATCATCGCAAAGACAGCGTATATCCACTCCTCGACGCGTATGTCTGCTCAGGCTACTTCGCAGCACAATACCTCCCCGACGGTCAATATGACGCCAACGCGCCCCCCGTCGCGCGTCGGTACCAGGACGGGCTCGAAACCGACGACAGCGAAGAGGACACGCTTTTCGTCCTGTGGTTCCGCGTCCCAAAAGGCCTTGCCCCGGGTGTGCATCGCAACAACGCGGGGGCGGATATCCCTCCGCTGACTGCGAAGCGGAAAGCCGCAGTCTTCCGGACGAGAAGCAAGCTGGAGAGAGACGCATGGGTGTGGGCTATCAATGCTGAGATCGAGAATGTCGTGAGGGCGTCGAAGGAGCGAGAAGAAGCGGTGCGGAGTGCGGGCGAGTTGATCAAAACTCGCACATGACGCTTTCCGTCTCTCATTATGGTGTATGTTTGGCCTACGCCGACTGCACGGGCAGATGGACGCCGTCGGCAGGTGATTTCCTGGCGAGGATACTTCAGTGCTTCACTTACTATACCTTACCACGTTGTCACGTGCTTGGGATATACCCGTGTGATGATGCCAATAGTAACTTGGTGTAATGTAATGTAGATCCACAGCAATGAAGTCAGGATGGTCGCAGAGTACGAGGATAATGACGAAGTAGGAGATTGTGGGTCCTCGATTATGACTGTTTGGGACGTTTCGCTATATGGCACAAGTGTCAACAATTCTGACCACCTCTCGGAACGGGATGGCAGCGTACCCCCGTATTTACTACGAGCTGTGAGTCGTCCAACGACACCACTAAAATCAAGCGTCCCACGGACGACCTTGTAGCTGCGATTGATTCGGTCAGACCAGGTCAAGCATGTTACGCAGAAAGAAGTCGTACCGGACACCGGGAAGATCCTGCGTACGTCCACCGCGAATGAGGACGACACTATGCTCCTGGAGATTGTGTCCCTCTCCGGGGATGTAAGCCTGCACAGTTTTGCCCGTGGAGAGCTTGACCTTTGCGACCTTGCGCTTGGCTGAGTTGGGTTTCTTCGGCTTTGCGATGAAGATCTGGCTGACGACGCCCTTCTTCTGTGTGTTACCCTCGAGCAGCGGGGACTTGGACAGCTTGGTCTTCTTTGGAGGCTTCCGGCGGGTCGCCTGGTTCAGGGTGGCAGCAGAGGGCAGCGATGGGTGGAATGCGCGGAAGAACGAAACGGCGGAGAGCGAGGAGCTAGGCACCATCGCCTGCCCAAGCAAGGACGTCTGCGACGCCGACCATGGCCGCGAAAGCTGGGCCGTGAGTCGAATGGCAGAAAACATGGCGGCGACTGGCACAAGCAAGCACTCGCCGAGTCCCGACCAAGTCCTCCCGGTCGATTTCCACGCTTCTGGCGCTTATGCCCTTGGCGCGAGGTGCCCGGCCCTAAACTCGTCACGTCTCTGCGTCCCTCTCTGACAGTGAGTCTCTCCAGACGCGTCTCGTCCGCCGTCGACGACCATCGCGTACTATCAGTTCTGCGTCAGTTTATCAAGAATTCAAAACTATGCCTGTCGCAAGCTCCTCACGCTCCTCAAAGAGACAAAGAAGAGCCGTGTCCTCCGATATCGAAGAGGATGGCCCTAGCCAGGCTCCTCAGCAGGAACAGCAAGAAGATGTAGAAATGGACGAGGAGGAACGGCCGCGCCGGTCCAAGAAGAGCGGCAAGAAGGAGAAGAAGCGCGCGGCACAACAAGACTCTGATGGCGAAGATATGGAGGAGCCGGTCGAGGAAGACATCCCCATACCGGAGCTCGGTGACCAGCCTCTTGACAAGAATCAGGCTGCCAAGCTGCGCGGCATGTCCTCGGACTGGGCAATGCTGCGTGACAAAGTCCACTTGCCAGGATACAACTTTATCAGAGAGGTTGCCTCCTCCGTTGCCGAGTTCACGGAGGGAGAGAAGGGCGAGAAAGTCAGTCATGCCTCTTCGCGCATATTCCTAGGTGGCTTGACAAGACTTTGTAGGCATTGACCCAAATTGATACCCTTATGCGAGAACTCTTGGATACCGAATACGAACTCACCGCACACGAGAAGTCTCTGGATGGACTGTACCAAAAACTTGCTCGAAATGAGACGATAGTGAGCGGCTAGAGTCCGCAGAGGTGACTGAACAGTTGCTAATGGAAGAGTAGGAAGGGGTCACCGATGCCTACCACAGGGGCGTACAGGAGCAAATGGAGACGTACCAGCACAAGACTTCCCGGCAAAAGTATGCGAAGAGCGAGCACTACCAGAAATTCAAGCAAGCTGTCTATGTGCGCATGCCTGTTGATGCTGCGGTGCATCATTTGCTCATGGTGAATTCAATTCATGCAGGAGGTACAGCATCCGGATATTGCCATGCCTCCTCTAGCGGACCTCATTCCTCCAGGTACGTGGTAACAATCATTGGTGTTCATCCCTCTAATGCGCTGTACGTTCTCCAGAGGACGGAGACGACAGCGATGATGACGATGACGTCCAAGTGGGTGGTGTGACGCAGGATTACAAGTGTCCCTTGACCCTCACAACGCTGGTCGACCCGCTAACTTCGTACGTATATGTACCACACATTGATCCCAAAGTGCTGACCTCCACATATTGTTACAGTAAAGTATGCGGGCACTCATACTCCGCCAACGCTATCAAGGAATACTTGGGCAACTCAAAGACACGCTCGAAGGAATGCCCGGCCACCGGTTGTAAGAAGCAGATCTCTTTAGCGGTTCTCGAGCCCAATAGGGAGCTGGCGAAGCGCGCCAAAGAGGCTGCGCGCCGTGAGCGTGCAAGAGAGGAAGACAGCGGAGACGAGGAGGTAATCGAATAGCCATCGGCACGTGGGCTTCAAGTTGCTGTTTGTACACATTATTGTAACATTGTAATGCTTATCCTACGCGTTGCTTTTTCCACGTAACGTACTTCAAGCACTGTATGCTACAACCGTCAAGATTGTCTCGCCAACGGCGATTACAGTACAGTCGAACCTGCCGTAGGCCATACCCCTCGGGATGAAGCCAGAACTATGGGATTTCACGGTGTATGGGCTATGGGAATGAGCGCGAAATAAGCGCCCATGCAGCGAGGGTACATTTTCCACAAGCGCCCGAAGAAGGTGCATATACATGGCCGCGTACTACATAATGCTACTGGGGACGGAAGTAATCTGTAATAGAAGAATTAATCAAACTCTTTTGCCTCTCATAGCGTACCTGACGCGTGAAGCCGGCCAGTATGTCTTCCAGGTTGCGAGCAGCCGGAGAGTTGAGGGAGGCAGTGAAGCGCGAGAGAACAGCAGCCGCTTGGAGGGCCTCGAGTCGTGTGGGCGGCGCCTCAAACACCTCCGTCTGCTCCTCGTCACCCTGGTCCTCTCCACAGGCAGCCTCCTGCACGGCCTCGAAGATTTCTTGCTCGGATATCTCCTCGAACACCTCTCGCTCTACAGATGGGTCTAGCAGGGATGCAAGGTCCATCTGATTCAACTTCTGCAAGGCACCAGTCTTGACAAGGCCGTTGAGGGCCTCAGTGACAAGACCCTCCGCTTTCTGCACAGGATTGGCGGCCTCGTCTTCAGCGTCACGAGATGCATCAGGGGCAGCAGGATCGGAGGGAGCAGGGGGGTGGATGAGTGAAGAGATGGGTAGGGTAGGTGTAGGGATGGCAATGGGTGCGAAGTCTGGAAGAATCCCTGCACGTCGCCAGCAGTGCCGGATGGTTGTTACGTTGACTGCTCGCCAGGCCGCATCGGCGATACGCATTGCGGTGAGGATGTCAATCTCGTATATTTGCGCCGGAGAGATGCCGCTGTCGTAACGGTCGATCGCCCTTTCGATGTACTTAGCGCGGTAATGAGCTTTGAAGCACCGAATGATCCCTTGGTCATCGGGCTGGACATGCGGCGTGAGGTTCGGCTCGAAGTTCTCAACGTGGATTGCACGGAGACCTTCAGGCACAATATGGCCCGAGAAGTTGTCTTGAAGCAGCAGGATCTTCCGGTGCTGTGCGACAAGTTTGGTGTCCCAGTGTTTGATCCACGACTGGTACAATACTGCCGTCATCCACGCCTTCGCGTTGTGGTGGTAATCAAAGCCCAGTTCTGCACCCGTCTTGCCACCAAATGGGCGAGGTTTCTTGTATTTCCCGATAACCATAGGAGGGAGCTTGTCTGAGCTGTCCGCATTGCAGGTGAAGGCGTATGTGAGTTGAGTCTTCTTTGCCTTTACACCTGACAATGCGCGATCTGCGAGACCTTGGTCCGGTGGCATCCTAGAGGATAATCTTCGGTGCTTAGTGGAGAAATTGGAGGAAACTAATCTGTGACCGTACTGATAGAACAAGCCCGTCTCATCCATGTTATAGATGTCGCGGGGCTGATAGCCATGGTCACGAATTAATTGCTGAATGCGTGCACGTTCTGCCTCAACAGTCGTCAACTCCGTCGAGCCTGCCTCCCCATGGCGTTTGATACCCCGGAGGCCATGACGGGCCTTGAAGGCTTCTAACCATCCTTCTGACAAGCTCAGCCAGTCTTCTTTCAGGATACCAGCACGGTCAGCGAACGATGTCCACTTTGCGCGCAAGACTGATCCCGTCAGCAAGACACCAGCCTCCCTCGCCTGGATAACCCAACAGTTCATCATCTCTGATATCTGTGGATGCTCCGTCTGATACGCCCATTTTGCGTCCTGCGCCCCAGGCACCCCTTTGCTAGCGTCCCACTGTGCTCGCCATTTTGCCTCGTTCTTCAACCACTCACTGATCAAGGGTTGCTTAATTTTCAGGTGCGGGTAAATCTTGTCAAAATGCTGAGCAGTGCGTGTCTGCTTCTTGCCATTGGCGTGATGCCAGTCAAGGATCTCGATGCGCTGCCGCAGCGTGGCATTTTGCTTGCGCTGGGATCCGGAGTGATCATTGGTATTTTCGGTCGGCTTGCGCTTCTTGACATCGCTGTCCAAACAGTCGGACACCAATGGCCCTTTGGGAATGAAATAACTATCTCAGGGCTTCTCTCTTTCTCACGCAGTGCCAAATAACTTACGTTTTCAGCTCAAACTGGCCATATTGGCTTTCCTGTTAGAATCTTGAGTGCTACCCAAACCCGAAAGCTGCTCCAAAGCTGCTCTATGCTCTGATGAAAGCTGCTCCATGGCTGTAGCACAATTGGTTGCTCTCGAGAGGATGTCGAGAACATATCGCTCGTCAACGAGGTTTGCATCCCCATCAAGCCAAGCTTCTTCCTCCTCAGAGAGTGGTTTGCTGCCATCCTTCAGACGTGCTTCGAGCTCTGCCCGCTTAGATGAGACCTGGCCTTCGAGAATTTCAAAGCCCTTTCTAAGCTTTGCAAGGAGATCTGAAGCTATCAGAGAAGCACACAGTGAAGATGCAGCATAAACGCGTCGAGATGGTGGTACAAATTGCCCAATTTTGGGGGGTCAATTGGATTATGTGATGCAAATCTATGGGTTATGACGCCTCCGAAAAGTATGGGTTATGGGGTTCCACAGGTTTATGGGTTATCGCCACTGTCCCAACTCGGGGATGCCCCAAAAGTATGGGGTCTCGCAGAGTATGGGTTAGTACATGGTATGGCCTACGGCAGGCTCGGCTGTAGTATGACTGATACTATTCTGTGATACTACTACTAGTGGGCGCCAAAAGTATGGAAACAACCTACCATTTCTGGTAGTTGATTTCTTTTGCTCGCCATGCATGTAATTGTGCATGTCCTGATACCCAACTGGTCATGTAGAGAACTACAGAAGTCTGAGTACTAGATACAACATGTTGGATTCAGTAGCCATTTGGAATCATCCAATATTAGTATTATTTTGATTTGCATAATTAGCACTGTCAGCTATAGCACTTTGTGTGCCATGATTCTCACCACTCTTATCACGATCTTGCCAAGGTGTGTCAATGCATGTGTAGGTCAGTAGAGGTGTCTATCTATATATCTGCTGAGGCCTAACCC
>CCBP010000101.1:180666-193919 GCA_000765035.1 Trametes cinnabarina
CCGTGGTTTGGGTTACTTCGATTCCAAGGTGCGGCCTGAGCGGTCCATCTGCTGTACCGTAGCCGTCGCAGAACTCGAGCCAGCGGAGGATGTCGAAGGCACGCCAGAGGCAGAGGGGCCAGGGACGTGCGTTGCAAGAGTCCGACGGCACACGGAGGGAAAGGAACACAGAGACCGCGCTGTGCAGCTCTGTAGTAACGAGAGCATTTTAAACGACGGGACGAGACGAGACAGACAAGGATGCCCGCAGACCAGCGCTTGACCTAGAAAGTGACCTTGCGGGCGCTTGAGGAGAGGACGCAGTCCCACCGTGTCACATTACTACTACAAGTGGGCGCCAAAAGTATGGAAACACCCTACCATTTCTGGTAGTTGATTTCTTTTGCTCGCCATGCATGTAATTGTGCATGTCCTGATACCCAACTGGTCATGTAGAGAACTACAGAAGTCTGAGTACTAGATACAACATGTTGGATTCAGTAGCCATTTGGAATCATCCAATATTAGTATTATTTTGATTTGCATAATTAGCACTGTCAGCTATAGCACTTTGTGTGCCATGATTCTCACCACTCTTATTCACGATCTTGCCAAGGTGTGTCAATGCATGTGTAGGTCATAGAGGTGTCTATCATATATCTGCTGAGGCCTACCCACAATCATCCAATCAAATACCATATAGGGCAAGCTTTAGAAGTGCTCATCTGAGGTCATGATGGCAGAGGGGTATATGGTATGAATCCTTCCAGGGCCTCACATCAAGTTACATATATCCAGACATAATTGCTATGCTAGGAGGTTGTTGTTGGTAATAGATGTATCCTACAGTATATGGTATAGCAAGCAGAATTTGCAGCACTATTGTGTGCAACCATGTTACTCGAGAGTCCTATAACCCCACTTGATTTGAGGGTCAATGAGTCAATATGGGTGGGCCTCAGCAGATATATGATAGACACCTCTATGACCTACACATGCATTGACACACCTTGGCGAGATCGTGATAAGAGTGGTGAGAATCATGGCACACAAAGTGCTATAGCTGACAGTGCTAATTATGCAAATCAAAATAATACTAATATTGGATGATTCCAAATGGCTACTGAATCCAACATGTTGTATCTAGTACTCAGACTTCTGTAGTTCTCTACATGACCATTGGGTATCAGGACATGCACAATTACATGCATGGCGAGCAAAAGAAATCAACTACCAGAAATGGTAGGGTGTTTCCATACTTTTGGCGCCCACTTGTAGTAGTAATGTGACACGGTGGGACTGCGTCCTCTCCTCAAGCGCCCGCAAGGTCACTTTCTAGGTCAAGCGCTGGTCTGCGGGCATCCTTGTCTGTCTCGTCTCGTCCCGTCGTTTAAAATGCTCTCGTTACTACAGAGCTGCACAGCGCGGTCTCTGTGTTCCTTTCCCTCCGTGTGCCGTCGGACTCTTGCAACGCACGTCCCTGGCCCCTCTGCCTCTGGCGTGCCTTCGACATCCTCCGCTGGCTCGAGTTCTGCGAACGGCTACGGTACAGCAGATGGACCGCTCAGGCCGCACCTTGGAATCGAAGTAAACCCAAACCACGGGCTGTACGCGTTCTTCCGCAAGAAGGAGAAGGATGGGAAGACGTCATACGAGACTGTCGAGCCTATAGACATGGTTGCCGACAAGAGCGGTGCGTTCCCCTTCCTGGCCACCCATCCGCCTTGTTCTCCGCTGGCTAGCTATCTGCAGAGCACGTTCACTGACGTTGGATGTGTACTTGCATGAACAGGTCGATCTTGGACGGCGCCAGAGCTGAGGCGGAAGAGCTTCAAGGATCTACATACGCTGTGGTACGTCGTCCTGCGGGAACGGAACCTGCTTGCCACGCAGCAGGCAGAGGCGAGACGTATCGGTGCAAACGAACAGGCTTTGTCGCTGTGGACAAAGGAACGCCGGGTACGTATCACAACTTTCACTTTCCTATGCTTCTACACCACTCTTCCATCGATTCTCGCTGGTCATTGGCTGGAATTGCTACACCTCATGCACCACGCCTGGCCATGTCTCATGCTCACACGTCGTCATGGCGGGCCGCTGACACCTTTTCCCAGTGCCGTAAAACCATGGCCCGCATCAAATATGTGATCAACGAGCGCCGCCTCGCCTACGAGGGCGCGCTGGAGATCTTCCACAAGGAGCGCGAGGGGGCCCTTGCGGAGCATGAAACCGCGCTAGCGGCTGCGAAGCAGCGAGCAGCGCTTAAGAAAGCGGCCAAGCAGGCGGCGGTGGAGAAGGAGAAGCAGCGGGAGCGGGGGGCGGAGGACATCGCGGCGGAAGGTCTGTTCGAGACTATCCCTGGGGCAAGGGCTTAGGTTATAGGACCTCATAATCCACTCGTAATCATTGCGTGCATATGAAGCTCGTTTTGGGAGTGTGTGAGGAAAAGGTGTCGCACATGCGAAGCCATTGTCTGTGAGCCATCCAGGAAAGGTCGATGCAGGCCGTGATTCTCCAGGCCACACGATAGCACAGGAGAACCACCTCGCAGACAGCCTCTCATGGTCTGCCTTAGTTAATAACGATCAGGTGGAAGACCATATCCGCTTGTCCTGGAAAAACGATCAGGTGGAACACCATGTCCGGCTTGTCCTGGACGAGGTGGATAGATATTGACATTCAATCAGCTTCTCGTGGTCTGGCGAATCAAATGGCTCGGGGCATCAGATGGCCAAATGTAGGAAGGAGGTGGGTTCTGGTGAATAAATGTGAATTTGCGCAGGCACCCCACCAAACTCTCAATGTCATGCACTCCAGCCTGGTAAGTCACAGTCTGATCAATGCCTAGGTTGCCGCGTCCCACTTCTGCTTAAAGGACGTACCATAACCCGGGGTATTTGACATATATCATACGGACAGCAACCTGGGGATCGAGCGTTGCCAGATGCTCGCGGCTACCCAGCAACCCTCGCTTGATGCGGCTCCGTAGTATGCTCCGCCAGCTAGATTCTCGCGCAGGTGGGCAGCACAACATGACCCGGGCTATGGTCGATCCGTCCTCGCTTCGAACCGTCTCCCATATTCCTGTACAGCTATTGAGGAGTTCTGGGATTGTGGGCAATAGTCCAAGCGGTATACCCACAATGAATGGGTCCAGACTGCGGGGGGCTCCTTTTCGACCACGGCATGCGAGCCTTCTCACGACTTTCCCAAGTGCCTTTGCGTTTGTGCCTCGCTCGCAGGACCTGCAGCTGCAGAGCAATATCATGGTTCGCGGAGTAACGCTTGATCGTAGACGGGCCCACATGGATTAGTGTCTTGTACTCAATCCCGGTTGAGCATCGTTGAGTATCATGAGCATGCCGCACTTGACGTTCAGGTCAGGGAGAATCGAGAGCCAAGCAGGACGGTCCCGCCGGGGGCCTGCGGAATGGTTGATGGACAGCGACAGCGAGTTTATGACCATTGACTACCCCCTCTGTTGCTGCAACCTCTTGACAGCATGGACAAGTTCGCAGACGGCTAGCGATCGTCAACGAGCTTCAACCAGGCAGGAAACTGACGCCCAACTTGAAATGATACAGTCGCTCACCTATGAACTTCTCGGTGTGCACGATAATGACCGCGCTCAATCACAAAGTTTCTCTATGGGTTTGTAAATCCCAACTCAACCCTTCGCACATTGCGGCGGTCTTTGCATGCGTCTGTGGGGCCGCTTCGAAGATGTTCTGGATCATTGGCCCCTACACATCTTTGTCCCCAGCACTCTGCATGGCCATTCGTGGCGACTTGGATTGAGAAGCGCAGGAGATCCGATACCGTGCAAGAACAGCGATATTATGCCTATTGGACACGAGTGTGAATAACCTAGCCCTTTGCTACAATTTCTAGCTCGCCGTCGATTTGTTCAGAAGGATATCTGCGGGAGAAGGTATTGGTGTCGCAAGGCTTCGTGTTTCCGTAGACGCGAAACTGCGATGCCAGTGCACGGTCGCCAGCGACATGGTTCACGGGAAGCGCATTGAGTTTCCGTTGTCGTGGCCGTCTGCGCTCCGTGAATGTGAGGGGATTATCTGGTCCATTGGCGCAGTGGGCGCGTGTGAGGTACTCTCGCAAGCCATTCTTGAGTGCACTGTGGCTTATGCAAGTGTAGATAGGTTGCTGACAAGATATCAAAAGAAGTACATGAGACGATATTCGTGGCATATTATCACTGTTCGACGATTCTAAGTACTGACTGACGTACCTCCAGATTCTCTAAGCGGGCGAGTATGAATCAGACTTCTCCGGTTTGCTCATAGCTTCTTCTCGCCTTCCCTTGTTCTTTTTGCTCCACTCCACCATATCGCTGCTCACCCAGCAGTCCCGAACATTAGGGTCTTCGTACATTTCAATCTGCCGCCGTCCGCGCCGCAAGAGATGCTCAATGGTAGAGATGTCTCGTGGGGATATGTTCGCGGCTTGCGTTTTGAATGAGTAGCGGACGAATAGACGGAACTTGGGCTGGGAGACTAAAGGCTTCGCATTCACCATCCTCAGAGCTCTGTACTGTGAAGTGAGTAGGAGAGCGTGCACGAGTGGCTGTAGAGAATGTACCTGCGGTAGAGAGCGAGGACCTCCCGTTGAAGTCCTGAATGCTTCGGCGCCATTGCTAGTCCACAAATTGCGCTCCTGTTACGTCTGCTAATTATACAGAGACTATAAGACAACTAGCCATGCAACGTCCGTCGTCCGACGTTTGCGAGGAAATTGTGGGAGGGAGGGTGCTGAGCGCTGAGTACAGTGCTCTGGTCGGCGCTGTCCTCCGAATCGTTCGGACTCCGGGAAGTCACGATACGTCACCCACAACACGCCGTGACTGATCGCGTTGTCACATTCTACGCGTCATTCTGCCGTCACGCATTGCCCTCATGCTTGCAAGTTTCCACCGCCATCTGGATTCGTGTCCAACTTTCCCGCCTTTCTGCCCGCTGAGCTTCCAAGTGGCTGACTCCATTTTCAACCACCTTCTCGGAATCAAAGATTGCTCCGAGCCTCCTCATGTTCCGGCAGTACCGTAGGACACTGCCACGCTTGCAATGCTTCTCCCACCCTTCAACATTGCGGTCGCGCGTGCCTAGTAGGCCCATGGCGACGGCGGAATCGGCGGGAAACCACGAGGCTGTAACTGCAGACCCTGATGCTTACTGCAAAGACTTCGTGCGCAAGCGGGACTACGAGAGCTACCTGATCGGTTTATTTTATCCTCGGCAACTGCAAGGGGCTTTCTTCGCCCTCCGTGCGTTCTATGTGAGTGGACATTCTGCATGCTCCACATCGTTTCTTGTATTGCTGGTGGCTATTCATTGGAGAATGTCGGAGGAATAGCATACCTACTGCCAATGGACAGCAACAAATTTACTGTATTTGTCATGCCGGTTTTGCAGGAGCTCCTCCTTTCATTTACGCTGCTTGTTGCTTCCACTGTGTACATTGACACATTTGCTAGTGCGGTGCGCTTGCAGCCACCATACGCATGCCCCAACTTGCAGGTCGAGTGCTGACACGGATGGCCCTCGTTAGGTGGAACTTGCGTCCATTCAGGACAACGTATCAAACGCCATGATCGGTAAAATGCGATTGCAGTTCTGGCGGGACGCTGTCAAAAGCATTGCTGATGTACGTGCTGAATGCCTCCTCGGGGCGTACCTGCGTCAATGTTTTGACCGCAGTGGAACATAGGGCAGACCACCGCGACACCCGATCGCACTGGCGCTGCATGACGCCTCGCAGAAGGCGAACTTGCCTTCATATCACTTCCGCAGGATCATTGATGCAAGAGTGAGCCTCATCTCCTCTGATCATGAGATTGTGCGCGCGTCGATCTGACGACTTCTGCGCGCAGGATGCTGAACTGCATACCTCGACGCATATGACACTGGAGTCTCTGACGGCGCATGCAGAATCGACGTCGTCGACGTTCTTCTATCTGCTGCTTTCGTTGCTCAACCTCTCATCATCAACGACGTTCTCGCACGCCGCGTCACACCTGGGAATCGCACAGTCCATCCATGTCCTGCTGCGCGCGCTGCCCTATCACGCGTCTAAAGGGAGGATGGTCATCCCAGCGGAGATTACAGCCCGGCATGGGGTCCGTCAAGAGGACGTCTTCCGTCGAGGGGGCGATGCGGACGGTATCTCTGACGCGGTGTTTGAGTTCGCGACAGTCGCGAACGACAATCTGTTGACGGCGCGTGAGATGTTCAAGCAGTCATCAAAGGGCGGCGATGGCGGGAAAGTGCCGCAGGTGGCCATGCCGGTTTTCCTGTACGGGGTGCGTCTTTCACAGCGTCTGCAGCTGCTGTGCGTCGTGTCTCGGGAGCGGGAGCGCGCACCTTTGCGCGGGCGGGCCGAGAAGAGAGCATGCTGACTGACACGATTGCCGCGGCCTTGGCGCTACAGATTCCGACGCGCGACTACCTCGGACGCCTTGAGGCGGTCAACTTTGACGCGTTCGCGCCGTCGCTGCAGATGCGAGACTGGAAGTTGCCGTGGCGGATCTGGCGCGGATACTATAAGCGAGAGTTTTAGCTGGCTTGACGCCAGCTTGTGGCGGACTCGGACGCGGAGGCGGAAAGGCGGGCTCGGAACCTCGGCCTCGGTGCCTGCGCGCAGTGTGTGTGTAGCTACACACTAGTCCAACGTGGGCCATAGAATACAACCTTTCGGGGCTGGACCGATGCGCATTGGCGTGCTGTATTGTACGCTTGTGCCTTTTGAAGTTGTATGCAAGTGCCATGGCCACTGCGAGGGATCTTTGTGACCGATCTGCGACCGGATCCGAAGGTTTGCGAGAATTGGAGGTCCGCCCCTGCGTTGGTGGACAGAGCGGAGCAGCTTGAGTTCACGGACAGTGCAAGCTCCCGCCACGACCGGGCCACGGACCCAAGCGACAGAGTTACGGTAGGTTACGGTCAGAGTTACGGCCACGGTCACGTCCTCCTTCCTCTCCTCTCCCTCCATCTTCTCCTCTCCCGCCCTCCTCCTCCCTCCATTTCCCGCCCTTCCCGCCTCATCCGCGCCCATAGCGCGCTCGCTCTTCAACTCCGTTGCTACTCCTGTCCCTCGTTTCTGGAACTCCTCCGCACTCGCGATCCGTAGCGCTTTGTACTGCAGGCACATTATACTCTTCATCGCCCCACGCCTCTCTCCCGCCTTCTCCTTCCACACCCTGACGACCTCCCACCGTCTGCTCTCATGGATCGTCTATGCGGTGCGTTTTCTTAACAAGCCACAGCATACACCCAGCTGATGTGGCGTGTGCTCGCGCGCGCAGATGAAATCCTCCAGCTCATCCTAAACGAGCTCAATAATCCCTCCTCATTCGTCCAGGTCTCCAAGCGCACCCACGAGTTCTCGCAGGACCCATATGTGCGCGCCACCTACTTCCTGGTCCGGTATGGCCACATCCAAGCATTCTACTGGGCGTTGGGTCGAGGCAAGCTGCTGAACGAGAAGGTCATTGATGTGCGTGTCTGCTCCTTTCTCTTCTCCTGTGGCTGGGCGCTCGGGCCCTGACCATGGTCATGCTGGCGCCCTGTCCGCAGCTTCAGGCTCTCCTTCTCTCCTTTCCTTCGCGTTATATGCAGGACATGCTCACCGTCATCATGCTCGCAGATCCTCCTGAACAGCGGCGCGCATCTTTCCCGGTATTTGGTCCAATGCGCCATGCACCACTATTTCCGCACGCAGGTGCCGTTCATCAAGACACGTTGGGTCCGCACGATCCCTCTCCCCGTCTTCTCGTACTTCCTCTCGATCGCTGCCCGCATGTATGGAGACATTCCGGTCGCAAAGGGCGAAGACGATGGCTCAATTCTGTCCCTCTTGCTCAAGCAAAGCCGGTTCCCGTCAGAATATCGTGCCGCAAAATGGGAGCAGGTCAAGGACGTTGTCGAGAAGTATAAGGTACGTTGCTTAAACGTCTGCCTCGAGGAATACACGTTGAAAGTAGCGTTTGCAGTTCATCCCTTTCTCGGACAGGGTGCGTAGCTACCGAGTGAGAGCACCTTCCCAGCAAGGTAACCTGATGACCGCATTCAGGACCCCATGATGGCCCAATTTCCTCTTGTGCTCGCCATCGAACCACGGTTGTTGCCATTCGCACGTCTCAATGGCTTCAGCATGGACCGCAAGGTGATGTCATCGAGACCCTTATTCGCAGGCAGAGCCTAACGCGTAGTCATTCCCACCTGCAGTACCGCAACTTCGTGTTTCGCAGGATGTTTGAGAAGCCGGCTATCATGTTCGATACCCGTGCAGACGAGATTGTGCAGAACGTGCGCGAGCTGTCGCGTCTCGATCCAGAGTACGCGCTTTTTTGAGCACCAAGGAAAGAGAAAGCTTACATTCCCGGTCTTAGCATGTTTCTCAGTAGGACGGTCGCCGCAGAGATCTGTATGGAAGCGAAGACGAATGAGCCGGCGTATTCGGCGTTAAAGCGTCTCAACACGGACGGTGTTCTAAGATTTGAGTTGGCGTACGTCATTGGACCCTTGCTCATGTGAACACTGAAACCTAAATCCAGATCTATCCGGGGCCATATCCAGCTCGGTCGTTCATGAACTGATAAAGGTCCGTGCATGCATGGATTCACAGGTCTTACGAGTCAGGAACTAAATTGATACACAGCTGTTCCTGAATACGCGCTCGGTCACCTCGACTTACACAGCGAACGCGTTGCGCGTACTCTACAAGGACTTCCCGTCGGAAGACCCCACGGTCCGCCTTGTGATGTTGTTGACGGTCTTCCTCACGGAACCCCTCCCCGTGCCTTCCAGTCTTTCTGCCACATCGGAGACGTCTCCGGGCTTGGGACGGTACATAGAGGCCTGCCAGGAAGATATCGAAGACCTTGGACTGAGTCCGCTGACCCGGAAGGACATGACCGACATCCTGCTGAGCAAATTTGTGCCCGAACGCTTCGTCGGCATCCTTGAGTACGCGCGCTCGGTCGTGAAGCTGGACAGGTCCGAGATGAAAGAGATGCTGACGGACGTCGCGCTCGGCTGTCTCGAGATCGGATGCAAGGGCCGGATGCTGAAGAGGCTTGTCGATGGGTTTGACTTCCTCGGGGACATCGTTGCCGCCCATATCGTCAAGCGCTATCGTATCAGCATAGACGACTTGCCTCCCAGCGAAGACGAGATGGCGTGCAGAGATTACGAGGCCCCGCTCTGTGCGGACTTCATGTTGCGCGCGCGGGCGCTGTTCGGCCTGGAGGAGATGACGGCAGCTCCCGTCTTGCCCATGCCCCCACCAGGGCAGAATCCTGGGGATGCAGAGCTTGCCGCGGATGAGAACATGGACGTAGAGCTGGGGCAGAGCGACGAAGAAGGCGTGCTGGACGATGGAGAGCTCTCAAGGGACGCGGACAACGAAGACCTGGTGTGTTTCCGGCTTCCTCGTACCTACTCCTCGATCCGGCTTTGCTCAATCCCATTGCTTCTCCGCCCCGCTCTCGTGCGTGTGTGCCTTTGATTTTGGTCTTTGCTAGGGCACGGTCGGACAAGACACGCTCTCGGCGATGATTCGCAAAGACGAGATGATGCCCATCCGCAGAAGGCGGTATCACGAGCTGTACACAAACTACCACGATAGCATTGGCAAGTTGCCGTATCCCGCAGGTGCGTTTTTGCCGAGTTTCTGGGGCCAACGCACGCCGCATCGCGGGTATGGTCATCCGGGTGATAGCGACGACTGACTTTGGCTTTCTGGGTCCCCTAGACTATACGCAGGTCGGAACGTGGATCCTCAGCCACTACGGACCCCGGAGCGCGCCCGCGGCGGTGGTGCGGATCCACGCCCTCATCAACCAGAATTACGCTGTACGTCTCCTCTCACCTCGTTGTCTCGCCGTTGCTCATAATGACTCCTTGGATAGGTGCTGCAGCACCAACACTACTCAACGGAGGGCAACGCTGTGGCGCGCGTCCCGACGACGCTGAAGCACTTCAAGATCCTCGCGCGCCTCGGGCGGAGCCCGAGCGCGGTGCTCATTTCGGAGATTGAGGACGGGGCGGAGTTTTACTTCAGCGAGGATGACTACTTGAGCCAGGAGGAGCTCACCCGGGGTGTTGTTCCAGGAGCCTCCAGCAAGAGGGCGGCACGCAAGGCGAAGGCGGCAGCGGCGATGGCGTCGGCCTCATCCTCTGCCGCGAGGCTCGCGCTGGAGGTCAAGTGGGAGACGAGTCCTACCCCCGGACCGTCCACTCTCTCGGCTTCTGGGCCGGTTGCGGGCCCCTCAACCCCCAGACAGCGCACCGCGTCACTAAGCATGTCTCCGCATCAGCAGCAGCAGCAGGTTCAAGGGAAGAAACGTCCTCGGCGGAGCGTCGCAAACGCGGTGAAGTCGTACGTAGTGCCGGACAGCGATGACGAGATGATCGCGGACGGGCGGGACGACTTGCTGGTGCGGTTCGCAAAGACGCGGAGGGAGGAGACGAACCTGCAGCGGTGGATCAAGCACCTGGCTGTCATCCTCAAGGAGGAGCAGAAGAAGGTACGTAGTAAGGCGTAAGGTGCGGTGGGATCGATAGGAGCTGACAACGGTTCGTTTCGCGCAGTACAACGAGAAGAAACGCCGGGTGCACGCTGCTGCGCCTCCAGGCTCGAAGGTGAAAGTGCCAAAGGTACGTCCGTCTCCTCTGCGTCGCTGGGGTCGAGCGGGAGTGGACAGCAGTGCGGCAGTGCGGCAGGACGTCCCGTACGCTTACTTGCCTGCTTTGTCTTTTTACCGTCGTACGCGTGCACGTCTGTCGAGCCACGTCCGACACATGTGATGGCAAATTGTTTTCTTCTCTTCTTCTCCTGCGATGCAAACTCTATCTTTCCGAGGATCTCACACGCTGACCTACGGATGGCGTTAGACCGAGTTCCACAAGTCGCTCGCGACGGCGCTGCCGCGACTGCGCCGGGTGGACCGGGCCCGGCGCGAGAAGCTGTACGGTGCGGATGTGCCTGACGAGGACTGGAGCGAGAGCGACGCGGACGAGTACCAGTACCGGACGACGCGGGGGAAGCGGCGCAAGGTCGAAGCCCAGGACTGAGCGCGAGCCAGGGTCTGGAACGCCGCGTCTGTGCCGCCGATGCTTACGTTGCGAAAGTGTGTGCATGAGGTGTGAAGCTAGGGCCGGAGCAGGGACGGTTACTCAGGGCCTCGGGCGCGGCGGAGCGCGGGCGTGGTGAAGCGGACGCTGGGGAAGAAGCCGAAGACGCAGCAGCAGCATTCGGATCTCCGGGAATTGCGTAGAACCTCTGCGTACCGTACCGTATCGACGTCGCTCGGGCGGTAGGCTCCGGGCTGTCGGGACTCGGGGTCGGACGATGTGCTGGATCCAGGACATGGCACGCACTCTATCTCATCTTGTTCTCATCCACCTTTGACCGCTCACTCTCACTCTCTGTCCATGTCTCTCATCCTCCCTCCAATTTTCAGTATTGTGCAATCTGGCATTCTCGTTTTTATCTGGGGCGGATACGGCTGCCGGCACGCGGCGACGACGGCTGGAGCCTACACACACAACATATCGTCTTGCATCCTGTCATCTACCACTTGTCCTGTGTTTTCCCCCCCACAACGCAACGTATCGCATCGCACGTGGAGACCTCGTTACACGTATGGTATAGCCTAATGACTGTAGTTACGCCACGCAAAAGTACATAATGGAACGCGTCCGCAGCGCGTATGGCCCTCAGGGATATGTAGACGTGTCCGGGCTGTGAGTGCTACGGTGGCCCAGAGACCACATGCATGGGTGCGGATAGCTATGAGCAGGAATCGGGAAGAGCTGCCGGTGAGCCGAGGTACACGGTGGAGGACTGTTTTCTTGTTCTGTTCGGTGAGCGGGCCGTGTGGTCGGGACGAGTGTCCGAGGGGAATTGTCCTCTGCGCTTTGTGGTGGAGGAGAACTCAAACTGGATTCTGTAGCTGTACATGTGTGCCAGGGCCCGGAGCTGCCGAACCCGTCCCCCAGCGTTGAATAAAATATTGCATCGCAGTCCCAGCTGGCCCAATCCGCCCTCTATCCTCCTCCTCCTCCTCCTCCTCCGCCGCCGCCAGACATACATATAGTTAAAACATCGTCCGTACCGGCGCCGTCTCCTCACGATGGACGTAGACTCGGACATGGGCTACTCTCACACCTCTCTCCATCCCCGCCCTCCCTCCCGCCTCACCGCCGCCTCACCCTCCCTCCACCATCACCACTCGACCTCCCCCTCCTCCCTCTCCGCACATGCCTACTCGCCCGCCGCAGACTCACACCCGACCCTCGTCATCCGCAACGTACACCTCCCGTTTGACTCCGACGACCCCACCCTCGCAGACCCGCTCTACAACGTTTACTGCGTCGGCGACCGCGTAGACCGCGTCGAGCTCGCATCCGCCAACGGCAACGGCCACGGAAGCCTTAGCAGACACCCTACGCCTCCGCACCACCCCGAGTACCACGCAGTGCAGCAGCGGGATCGACAGCCGTATGCAGAGCTTGACGCGCAGGGGCGGGGGATCCTTTTGCCAGCGTCCGTCCGCCCTTCCCCGCCTTCCCCGCATTTGCTCATGCTAACCTTGACCTTCCTTCCCTCCTTCGCTCCCTCCGCGGTCGTCCTCGCGATGCCTCAACTTGCAGACTCTGCCATGCACACATCCATCTCGACAAGTGCTTCCTGCTCGATCAGTGCGACGAGCTCGTAACCGGGTACGTGAACATATAACATCCCACCCGTTGTGTCTGTGCACCCGCCCCGCATCAGCAGCCGTACTCATCGCGCGACGGTCACAATAGCAACTTCTCAGAGGCCCTGCGCGTCACCGCAAAGGCTAAAAGCACCTTCCTCCACAACCCAGACGATCTCTACGATCGCGGCCGGAGGTTGATCACCGAAAGCGTCGAGTGCGGCGTCACCATGATGCGCGCCCACGTCGAGGTCGACGAGGCCGTGCACCTCGCGTGCGTCGACGCAGGCCTTCGCCTTCGCAAGCACTTCAAGGACGTCTGCGACGTCCAGATAGCAGGTGAACCGTCCGTATCCCACCCTCGCTTGATTGGTGTTGAATGGGAAGGGGCTGCCCACATGACCAGTCTTCGCACAAGATCCGCTCTTCGCCTCGTCCAACGACGACCGGCCCGGTCTCAACCTCGTCCTCCTCCAGAGCGCCGCGCACCGCCCGGGCGTAGAGGCCGTCGGCTCCGCGCCGTACGTCGAGCCGACGCTCACGCACGCGAAGCGAACAT
>CCBP010000101.1:194981-212018 GCA_000765035.1 Trametes cinnabarina
TGTGCGTTGTGCGTAAATCCATGATGGTCATGGAGGACCGGTCGGTCGGGTCGGTCGGGTGGTCGGGTCGGTCGGTCGGGTGGTCGGTCGGTCGGTCGGTCGGTCGGTCGGTGGGCGGGGCGGACGGGTGACGGACGCGTGCTATGTAGGTTCTCGATTGCCCAGACGGGCTGATTTATTGGTATGTCGTATCTTGGGCCACGACCGGGCGTCTTGGTTCTATGGGACGGAAATCACCGGACGACGTGTTGCAAATGTACATCGACGGGGCGTGCGTATCGTGACGGATTTACAGATGTGATCACGGTGCGCGGATCCATGCGTACAACAGGGCCCAGACGGACCCGAAAGACAGAACACTGGCTTTCGAAACAGTACAACTTCAACAACACCGAGGCGGACGCGGTATGTGGACAACGGCAGCAGCAGCAGCGACCTCGAACTGAACACAAAGAACAGGGACAGTCCGTTGGCTGACGAGAAATGTAACCCTTGGATGTTTGGTGGACGGATGAAGCACTCGTACGGGGCTCTACTTGGCGTAGAGGGACGCGAGGCGCTGCTGGATGTACTCCCCAGCCTACAAGAAGCGAGCAGTGAGCGGGATAAGAGCGACGGCTGTGCTAGATCTCATGGGACGTACAGTAATGGGCTCGTACTTCTTGGGATTCGTCTCGGAGTACGTTCCGGGGAGGCAGTCTACGGTAAGGTCGAAATCCTGTCCCAGCAGGTCAGCAAAGCGCCTCAGGAGAAGGGCTCTTGCGCGCGAGCATGCATACCGTAGAGCAGAACTGCGAAGGACGGATCGTACGGTCAGTCAGTCAGTGATGATCTTGCACACGTGGTGTCTGGAGATATATACGCACGTATGGGATGGAGTACCGGTCGGGGGTCATGCCGTCCTTCATACCAGGCGGCGCACGCACCCGGTGCAGCGCGCTGCGGATCTGGTCGTTGGACCCTGCAACCGCACAACGTCAGCATGCCCGTCGTCGCGGCGCCCACGGACAGCCGACAGTGGGCACGCTTACATCTCTGCAGGAAATCACCGGCGTTGATCATGACCGCGCCAGGCACAGGAGGCACGCTCTGCATATAGACTCGTCAGTAAGTATGTGCCCGGCGAGGTACGCGGTCAAGACCGAGGACGCACGATGAACTCGCCCGGGCGGTCCGGGTTCTCGACTTCGAGGCCGCCGACGTCGTCCTGGAACAGCAACGTGATGCTGCTGAAGTCGGAGTGCGCGCCGATCCGGGATATCTCACCGTCCACGAGCTTCTATCGCGGGGACGCTGGTGGGCGTTCACGCCGTGAGCAAATGCGTGGTCCGCAGAGGCTCTCCGGGAACTGACCTGGGGTAGTGCATGAGCCGCAGTGACTGATCCCGGCCGGAGTGCGACTTGGCGAGGTAGTCTTCTGGGAGCCCCAGCGCGATTGCGATCGCCTTCAGCACGCTGATCTCGACGCTGTAGCATTTCTATCGCTCGCGGAGCCTCGGGTCAGCTGCGAGACATGCGCTCCGGTCTTCCCACGCGGGACCTACCCAAAAGAATTGTTGGCACGCCTCGTTGAAACCCGGGAGGACACCCTCGGGGAGCCAGATGTTCTTCCCGAGGACGCTGTCATCGTGTCCGCACGAGAAGTTCTCGATCACGTCGGGCTCCTTGTGCCGTATCTGCGCCACCTCGTCCGAGTCGTTGCTCTGCGTAAACTTCTCCACGCCAGGCGGGATGTAGCCTGGCGTGGGCCGCGAAGCATCAGCAACTGGTGCGTCTCGTACCGCTGCCACGCGGCCGTGAACACTCACCGCGGTTAATGTGTGGAACGCCGGGATGAGGCGCGAGCATCTTGACTTCTTTGGGTTGCGAGAAGAACTTCTTTGACTGAGCGCGTTGTTAGTCGGATCTTCAAATACATCACCGCTCAGAGCGTTCAGGCCTACCCATTTAAACATCTCGTCGACGTCCTCCGTGGGGAAGCCGAAGTTCTTCAGGTATACGAAACCCCAGCGTTTGAAAGTGTCCAGAATGGCCTTCGCCACCTCCTCCTTTGCGGACCCGTCCAGAAACCTGGAGAAGTCGATAATAGGGATACCAGCTGCATCCCCGATGATCACTTGGCGCTCTTCTGCAGTGGGCGCAGGCGCATCCGAGCTCCCTTGCGACGCAAGCTGCGGCTGAGGCGTAGTGGTCCTGCTCGCCGCCTTCTTCCGCTGGGAGGAGAACCGCCGGAAGGGGACCGGGAGGCTACGTAGGATCGACAGCATCGTTTCGCACTGTGAGGAAAGATCGCGGGGGTCTGTGGACGAGTTCGACGGGAGTTGACGGCCGTCAGCGGCGTTCCCGGACGCTCATCCGCGCATCCTATCAGTATGACAGGAAGGAGGTCAATATCTGCAAACAGGAGCCCACGTAAGAAGCGTCACCGTGCGAACAGGCCCTTGTGTCCGAACATATTCGGAGTGCGTGGGCCTAGAAAAGAGGAACTGGATGGGCCATCGTGCGGTCGTGAGATGGAATGATCCCTCGGTCATGGTGAGCGCGGCATGCGCTAGGCGAAGAACGGCTAGTGGAGGGTTTCTGGTGCCTTCTTCCTCCAAGACCTGCGCTCATGACGGCTTCCTAAGTGGCCGAGGCTCTTTAGCGCTGATGGCATCCCGCAGTCAAGTAGTAAGACAAATCCGCGCCGGATGCAAGGGAGAACTCCGCAGCGAGAGGCACGATACATACTGCGTAGTATGGTCCATGGATTGCCGTACACGTATTTGAGAATCGCCGTCGCGTCTGATTCCGCGACACTGACATTGGAGCCGGAAGCCCAAGATGGTAGATGATCATGCGCTACATACATCCGTACCTTGCATAATGAAATGACAACGTTGGAACGCAGGTGGCGGCCGGTTAATCTGAGAAAAGCCCCTCTCTTCCGATCGCGAGTGTTGATCTTTGATGAGCTAGGCATGAGGGTAGCATCAGGCGGCATCACGGAACCGCGGGATGCCAGGCATGTCCTGAGATGGCAGGAGCGTGCCGTGGACTGGGCTGCTGAGGTACTGCTATGATGGAGGTGAAGCTCTTGATGGACAGCATATTTAGGAGGCCTGAGGCATTAGTTCACGCGACCTGTGTTAATACAGTGCTGTATGTACTGTGAAGGACAGGGCATCAGCGCGGGCGTTGCATTGTTGCGCTGAGAAGTCCTGTGAGAGTCCGACTTGAGTACACATATGCGATTCTGGACCGTCGTGATACAGACAGGACTTGCGCATCGGGCAACTCTCAATACGAAGCGGCAAGACGTTGTAGAATATATTGTTGAGCCTAGAAAAGACGCCAATGGGATGGTCGAACCTGCAATGATGTACATGCACTCACAGAGATCGGCTCATATTTCGGTGGGTTGCCGATTGAGTATGTGCCGGGAAGACACTCGACAACGGCCGAGAAATCCTAGACGTTCGTTCAGGAACTCGCGTAACGTGGAGATGCTTACAACACAACATACGGGAGCGCAAAACTGGCGGGACCGCTTCGTGAGCATCCCAGCAATTTGGAAGAGACCGAAGGGAGCTGGCTTACATAGGGTATGGAATAGCGTTCGGGGGCCATCCCGTTGACGGTCTTCCTCTGAGGGGGAGCCCTGACGCGGTGGACTGTACTCCGGATCAAGTCGTTGGACCCTACACGGTAGAAGCATGAACATAGCACCGTCGGCAACGCCGGCAACGCCGGCACGTTCACCTACAACGCATCATAAAGTCGCCTGCATTCACTATAAGTGCGCCATCGATCGACGGAGCACTCTGATATTATCCATGAGCATACGAATCGATGTGACAGAGCAGCATGATCGGCTCACTATGAATTTCCCGGGATTGTTCGGGTCTTCGACTTCAAGTCCGCCGATGTCGTCTTGCAACAACAGAGTGATAGAACCGAAGTCGGAATGCGCATCGATTCTGGATATCTTATCGTCCTCTAGGTCTTGTACAGGTACGCTATGCATGATGGTCAGCTGAATTATTGTCAATACTGATTCCTCCGTACCCACCTTGGATAATGTAACAATCTCAACTGGTTGTCGTGTCCTTGATGATATCTGACCAGGTAGTCCTCGGATATGCCGAGAGCAAGACAAAGCGCTTTCAATATGTTCAGTTCCACGTCGTGGCAAGCCTGAAGATTATAAGTCCATCCTCGTCAGCGCGCCAACAATAATGCATAGAGTGCTCCTGGGAACTGACCCAAAAGAAGTCCATGCAAGCCTCTTTGAATCCAGGCAGTACGCCTTCGGGGAGCCAGATGTTGGGCATCGACTTGCTCTCTTCCCAGCCACTCTCGAAGCTCTCTTTGACATCTGGAGCTTTGACACGGATGTCTCTCAAGCTCTCAGGGTCGTACACATGCTGCACCACTTTCTCGACGCCGGGTGCAGAGTATCCTAGAGTTCGCATTCAGCAATTGTCCGATCCACAAGCACCACCCCCTGCCTGTACCTCGATGGTGGGTACCAGAGGGAGGATGAGGGGCGAGTAGTTTCACTTGCGCCGGCAAGTCGAAGAAGCGTTTCGACTATGTGCCAAGATTCATCAGTTGATGAGGACGACGAGGACGTAACGTGTGCGACGCACCCACTGGAACATAGTGCGAATATTCGCCTCTGGTATGCCGTGATTCACCAGATACACGAAACCAATGCGCTTGAAGGAATCTAGCATGGCAGTGGCGAGCTCTTGTTTCATGGACTCTGAGCCCGCCAAGAACGCTCCAAAGTCGAGCACAGAGATGCCTTCGGCCTCGCCAAGCAGAACAGACGTCATCTTAGTCAACAACTTGTATACGGACTGGAGGCAAGACAAACGCAGATCAAAGGGGTAGGACTCGGATGTTTGGCACAGACCGGCGAGGTTAACGTTCAAACGTTCACAGGCCCCACTCACACTGGCATTCTCCGAGAAATTACAACTGAAACGCTGGCTTGTCATGTCATTTCATTGATCAGGATCATATCCGACCAGCAGCCGCTATCCCAGTGGAGTTGCTCACATAGACACAGTCGGGCGCATCGTGGTACGGACTCCGAAGGCGGCGCGATTCACTGACCGACTACCCTTTTGGATCAATTCCCGCTCACCGGGCACTCGGCTGGGTCGGGCCGGCATGTGGGGACCGGCGCTAGAGTCGCAATTGCATTGACTGACCGCCGGCGGCCACTGCACACTGTCGCAGCCACTGTGAACATCAGACAGGTAGTCATCATGGGGTACATTGCTCAGCCAGACTCAGAGCCACGTCTCAAGGTATATCAGCCATAAGTAATCTGAGAAGGCCTTACATTCTCGACCCTGCCTGCGTTGATCATTCCAACATCCCCACCGGGAGCAGGATGAGCACCGCAATGGCCGAGTCGTATGAAACCAGTACTTTCATCCGCAAGTACCCCTCTACACAGGTGGACGAACCGTTATTCTTTGTCGCCAAGCGGTATACTCCTCCAAGCCCCTCTTCGACGGGCCTAACGCTTTTGTTCTTTCATTGCACCGGATCTCGTAGGTCGCTGGTTTATCAGTCATGAGGAGGCATTTACTAATCGCTACACTAGACAAAGAAGTCTGGGAACCTATCATACAAAGCATCTTCGCCAAGGCGCGAGGGACGCACTCGAGCGCCCTTGCTATACGCGAAGCGTGGACTTGGGATTGGCAAACACACGGAGAAGCCGGACGGTTGAATGCGGCTGTTATTGCGCGCACCGAGAAGCATATAAGTGAGTAACCGCATGACTCGGACGTCGACCGTGTACTGACAATGGCCAGTTGCGTGGGAGCTAGCATATGGTATCAAGAAATTTGCGGCGACGGAAGCGGTTTTTAAGGGTCATACGCTTGTCGGAATCAGTCACTCTTCAGGTGGAGCGACACTGTAGGTATATCCTTCATGAATCTTCTGTCACCCGCTCATGCACGCTTCAGTCTGCACACGACAATCGATGGCGCCGATTCAGGGCTTCAATACAAAACGCTGATCATCATGGAAACGTCGATGCTCACGCGGGAGTCCGTTACTCATGAACTAGACGAGCAGATGCTCACATTGCGAAACATGATTGTAAGGCGCAAGAACAGCTGGATAACCCGTGAAGAAGCCAAGCGGTATTTCCAAGCTCGCCTCCCGTGGAAGAAGTGGGACCCTCGTAGCCTGGATCTGTTGGTCGTGCGTATCGCACTCGTTTCAAGTCTATCCCGCTGCTAAGAGATGGAGAAATAGGAACATGGCCTTATGGAGCAGACCGTTCAGAATCCAGACGGTACGACGACAACCCAGGTCACCTTGTGCTGCTCCCCTTTCCAAGAAGGGGCAGCATACCATGGACATGGCGAGATACACTACTCCGGCGCAGAACGATTGGCAACTCTCGATCCGGAGTTACCTATCCACCTCATCTATGTGACACCGGCGGAGACTATGTAAGGATTCTCTCCACATGCGTTGCTTCACAAATACTGACGTCGCGCCTACGAAGGCCCGAGCTCCTACGAAATTCTGTCTTGCAGCTCCGTGAATATGCCTCTGTACAATTCTTACCTAACGTTGGCCATTTGGTGAGTATAATCGTTCCCATGTATGACAGGTAACGCTGGATTTCTGAACTCTCCACACTAGCTCATTCAAGAGAACCCTGATCTAGTGTCAACACTGATATGTGACATTCTTGCGGGCCAATCAACGGCGCAGGCTAAACTATAACGGCTTATCGACTGTACACCTTATCATCGGCTCGGCATAGTGCAGTTAATATGCACTGGATCAGAGGGGTATCAATAAAGACTAGTGGTCTTTGTTCGGCGACGGATCGAAACCAACCATGACATATAGACTCACATATTACGACGTGCATGCCTGTGAAGGTCGGAAACTGAGTGGTGGTTGATGCTACAACACTATACAAGTACATGGAACATCCAAGGACGCGAAAGTAGATGAGCTTATTTGAGATGAGGACGAGGAACTGTGGGATCA
The DNA here is from genome assembly GCA_000765035.1 of Trametes cinnabarina. Lineage (NCBI taxonomy): Eukaryota > Fungi > Basidiomycota > Agaricomycetes > Polyporales > Polyporaceae > Trametes > Trametes cinnabarina. Next base: position 202,002 of record CCBP010000101.1, read on the forward strand.
TTCAGCCTTTATTGACGCTCCTCCTCCTTGCGGGCCACCTCTTCCAAGACCTTGCGGGTCTCTTCGACATACTTTGCCGCGTCTTCGCGCTCCAAGCTGTAAGCCGCTTCGTCAGAGAGAAGCTTGTAGGAGACAAGCCGGTCGGACTTCGGCTTACCCTACGACTTTGCCCTTCGTCGTCATATCGGGCTCGCGGAGCGCGAAGGGATTGATGTCGTTCTTGTAGTCCAAGCTCGCGAGGGTGTGGTTCACAAAGCGATGCGTGCTCTCGTCGCTTCGGACGGCGTATACGACATCGAGGAATTTCGCGTCTTCTGGCAAACGCCAGTAGTCCTTGGCAATCTCGGGCGCAGGTAGGTTGGTCCAGAGAGGGAGGTGACCAGCCTCGATCTCGTTGATACAACGGGTACTGAATGATGGTCAGACTTTATCGGCAAACGGGCGGCTCTGTAGAAGCTTACTAGGTAATGACGGCTTCTTCCTCCAGGTGAGCGACGAATCTGTGGCATGTGCTCGGCGAAATTATGTAGCAGAGGACTGGGCGCGTCTGTCAACTCTACATACTTCGACAATTGCGGTATGAACTTACAGAAGGCGTTGTAAAAGACACCTTGTGCGGCAATGACCATGGCACGGAAGAGGGGAGAAGGATTTTTCAAAGTCATAAAGGTCCTATGCCGGGCATCAGCCATCCGGAAAACGGTGGGTGAGCTGCCATCCGCTGCTTACATGAGATGCATGCGCTCGTTTTCGGCTTCCTCGAGTAGGGTGTGGATCCAGCCACAGTCACGCCTCTGAAGGCATGGCATTGGTTAGCTCGTGCGAGAAAACGCTGGTACAGTTTGCAGCATACCATCAGTCGGAGACTGCGCAGATGGCGCAGAGCAGCCGCCACCATGCCCGGGACAGCCGCGATACTTTCAAGAAAGAGGATACGCTGCGATAGCACATGAGTAATCCTGCCATTGAACAGTATAATAATGGTGGGAAGACTGACCTTCAGCCATTGCGCCTCGTCCATCAGGTACCCATCCCGACGAAGATCATCCAACGTCTTTGTGTTGGCATCGGGAGGGAGAGGTTTATGCTTATATCCAGACGCTATGTCGAAGCTCCACCTAAACATATATGTGAGCAGGTGCATGTCGTCATGTACGTGCACATCTACATACCTCAGAAGCCTGACGAAATTGTATGCGATTTTGTCCGAGAAGGTCTTTGCCTCTCTGTGCAAAACCTGCGCGTGGCGTTTAGTGTTAAATGATGTAAATGTTTGACCCATATTATGTGAGATACCTCTACGGAACGCAGTTCTTCCTCGGTGTATACCGGATGGAACAGAACCCAGTCTCCCTTGATGTTGTGGTCCGCTACGTTTAGGGTAACGGGCGCTTTGGGCGGGAGATCCTCTGACGAAAATGTTAGCGCTCATCGGTTGACCAATCAGCATCGAGCTATAGCACTCACTAATGTGAGGACCCTCCGTCCCCGGACCCAATTTCGACTTTTCCTCGACAGTCTTGGCCTTCAGTTGGTTATGGGAGGCAGTCGACGACATAAAAGTGCGCTTGGAGGCGGATGCAATGCATGGCCGGAGGAGGGCGCGATGGACTGTGAGGCTCTTCATCGTCGATGGTAGCATCCTCCCCACGCAGAGAGGAGAAAGAGGAGCGTGCATGTCTGCAAGAAGGTAGAGACGTCGAGAGGACAGAGAGATGATTGTTTGGCCAACGCTTAGAACAGTGCGATTTGCATCGCTATATAACTGTTCGCAGCCACGATACCCGTAACCCTCCGAGGCTCGTCCCGAGAGGCACCGTCGCGAACAAAAGTTACCCCTCTCCCATTCGGAATGCGGTGACACCGAACATCATTGGTTTTCCAATTCTACGCGGCCTGCAAGTGCCTATCTGGTCACGCGGGCCGGACTGAACCTCAGGGTAGGCTTGGGATGACCGTCGGGGTTGCAGGTTGTCTGAGAAATGCAGCGCAGACGTTCCACTGCACCTGCCCTATTCGGGTATTCTCGCTGGCCAATCAGAGCACTCGCATACATCTTGCCTCCTGCGTTCATCTATTTGCAACGTACACACCTACGTCGGGAGGCTCAGAGCTGCCTCCCTGCCTTGTGAAGAGGACACACAATAATGCATCATGAGCGGGTTGCTGCGGTCTTTCAGGAAATGTGCTCTCACCGTGTCCGCCGATCCGCCGCATTGGAAGCGACCGAAGACTCGTACCAATTGAGGAACGCTCAAGAAGCATCAAGTAACAGCACCATCCTATAACTTCGCATCGAGCGTGTCTGTACTCGATACTGTCGGCTATCCACAGCGAGGGGCCGGTCATTTTGCATCGGTTGACATTTTCGTTGGGAGATTTCAGGCTACCCTGCTCACCGACTGCGTTTCCCGGTCGTTCTTGGGTAATCCGTAACCGGAGGTCGGTCGCTGGAACTCGAGGGCTCGATCTGCCTCGAAGTACAGAAGTACCATCAATCAACCAATTATTGGATGCGGTACACCTTCAGGTTCAGTTTTCCACGTACGAGGGAAGTCTTACACATGAAGACAGAAAGTGAGTCATGAGCGCTATCTCTAATCAAGAGGGCCCTACCAAAGCGGCAGGAATTATGAACACGAAGAGAAGCCTAGGGAGCTCATCTCAGCCAGCAACCGCGCGTTCCAATACAAGGTGTGCTCGGAGTTGACGTTGACGCCTCGTCGCTCGAACCTTTAGCTGGCGACCATCGCGAATGGTGTTCCTCTGGGCGGCTGCTGAGAACACCCACGAGCCACCGTGACAGCGACAACGAACAGAACACCTCAGACGCTCCAAGTCAACGCGCGCTGGCTAGTTGTCGAACTATATACTAGTGCCTAGAGGCTAATAGGATCATGCCCGTCCGAATTCATCCGCGAAGCCACTATGACAGGGGAGTTCTAGCGCTGGCCTTCGCAAAGTAATCAGTTGTGACCGCGCGCGGGGCGTCCAGCACTCGCGTTCTTTCCTGAAGAGGCGACGGGCATGCTAAAGCAGCTTCCACAGGAAGGACGGAGCGCTGCGAAAACCATGCGAGACGGGCGTGACCGAGTAACGTACATCCCGGAACTCGAGACCTGGCGCTGGTTAGGGACAATGCACTGGCGGGGACGGAGCGCGGCAGCGCCTGTACGCAAAATCACGAGTGCTGCTCGCGCGAATGGAAGGGAGCCGTGTGCGTTGGACAGAGAAGCGACGGGGAGGCGCGCGGTGGGCACTGTGAATATGCGGGGAAGACTATTGGCACGCTCGCGGCACTTCAGTCAACGCGTCAAGCAGCCACACGAGCTACATACGAGACACGTTGAATAATTTTGCTAGCAGAATATGCGAGACTGGCGGCATGAGAGCGACCGTGGACCTGTGATCGACCACGACGGACGTCACCAGCTTCAGGCACGAGGTCACCAATGAAATAGGTCCTCGCATTGCCAAGTGCAGCCCGCATACGATGATGCAGCGGGACAAGAGGCACGCGCACCATGCAACATCCTTGAAATCTTCCCTATTAGCTTGCCGCCGAACTGTTCGAGCTGCGATCGTACCGCGCGTTCATCACATCCGTTAGAAGGCGGCGCACCGCTGCGAACTCTTTGCAACCGCATCTTACGCTCCCTTCAGCCTCAGGATGGGTTAGGCGAGTGCCACCCCGAACCGAACGGAGGATCGAGGGCTCTTGCGCACACGTGTGCACGGCCTGCCACAACCCTGGCCATGCGCTGTTGTCGGTCGGGATAGGCGTTGTGGCGGTGCCGATCCATTGTCGCTGGATGTGCAATCGTGGCAATAACCCGGATTGAGAGTGGACGCGCTTCTGAACGCCTTGAATTAGGTGTACATAAAATGGGATGTCGGGCGCGACAACATGCGGGCGCAAGTCGCAGTTTCTTGAATAGGCCCCCAAAATCGCAAACATACACACGTGGAATGCCTGGATTCTGAGCGAGCGCATATTTCCGCATCTATGACGACTGCTGGACGTGAGCAACGTTCGGAAGGAGGATGCGGATACGAACCGACGCGAGACCATCCGAGCGAGCCTCCGGGGGCACATGGCCAATACACCCGCTACGATGAAGCTCGGAGGAGCAGTCTGAGCTATGAATAGATATGTCGTCGAAATTGACGCTTCGGCCTCGCGAGCGATGGCTTTACTGAGCAGGCTGATCACAGTGGTATCTATGCTTTACCCACGTACTCGGGAGCCCGAAAGTGTTGAGCTGACATCCGCCATACCACGGACGGTGACGTCGTTCACCCGACACGTGAATCTCACCAATGCTATGCTGGTACAATCCACCCACCTTGCAATCAATATTGTCACAAAGCCGCATATGACGCAACGTGCATGGCGCGTCAGAACAGATGGCCAACGCGAGTTGATGCGGGATCAGCGGATGAACAGGGAGGATTGCATACTTGTGCCATGCACTTGGTCAGCTCCCGTGCATGTCTTGAACGCTGTTCCGACGGGGACGGTCAATTATGCACGTCAGCGGCGCGTATGGATATGTAGTGCGTGAGGAGATCATCTAGTGAAATCCGGTGTCTAGATCTGTGCGCTGTATGGATTCGACGCCACTTACATTGGATATGTAACGGCAGTGATAAATTGCCAGATCGGCTTCAGTTCAAACGGCGACCGCGCGGGAGCGAAATCAGTCAAACATGAGATTCAACAGTCTCAGTCGCGGCCGAGATCTATGGAGGCAGCAGCATGCGCACCCGGGCAGGCCAAAAACGAGGCCCTAGCACTGCTTGACATGGTCGCGGCATGTTGAATGAGAGTTAAATGCCGGCTGTCATATCGCCCTTTTCCACAATACCTGCTGTCGACGAGGAAGGGGGAGCGGTTATGGAGTTAAGACCGCCGGCCATCTCGGAGCAAACGTTGCCTGTGAACATCACGAACTTGGATACAGGAACCCACCGTAACCCCACATCAGAAGGCGGACGTTGTATGCATTGCATCCTACACGGGCTTCAGTGAAGTTCATGTTCGCACGTTGCCGAGTCGTGCAACAACCTCCGATGCATTGCAAGAAGGTATTGCAGATATACCTGAGATTCCAGGGAGCCATAGAGCAGAAAGTGTCAAGGAAACGAGCAATCACTGAGGAATGGGCGCCGTCCGAATCTCGCCCATACGTCGCCGAGAGTGCGCCAGAGGTACCGCTGTGTATCTGGCCAATTCCAAATTGCTACACATTGAGATCCCCAACCAGTCTCGCAATCTCCGAGGGGCCATTCTATTGGAAAAGCCACGTTTTTGTAAGGCAGAGCAAGTGAGTGACCGTGGACCCTTACCATGCCGTGGCAGAATCCGGGCCTTCGGAGGATGATATTGAGCTAGGAGCATCTTCTATGCCAACCAGCTTTTGCTCCTCAGGAGAAAGGGAGAAGAATGCAGCTTTCTGTGCAGCGAGCCATCGCCTTGGCTACAGGTACGATGTCGGCAAGAGAGAACGACCGGGACTGCTAGGAACTCACCGGCTGGAATACGTGCTCGTGATCTCCAAAGTCTGCTATGAACACGGCATACAAAATGACGGCTATGTCATAAAAGCATCATAAGAATGCGAGTTATGCCGGTGCCGCAGCAAGGAACGTACCGGGGATGACCATGAAGTTGGAAATCCGGGATGCGCGAGCAACCCACGTCCGGATGGGCTTGTCAGTCGGCGCGTCCTGTACAGGTGGCCATGGGTTCGAACTGCTCGCTCTCCTAGCCGATACGGAGGGAAAGCGCGAGCGCGGGAGGGGAAGCGCAGAGCGCAAGGCGTTGCTGAGGCGTGGAGGACGAGGACGAGGACGGGAGAACATGGCGGAGGAGAGGCTCGGAGGGAGAGGGCCGCTGATGCCGGTGAAGGGGCTTGAAACTCCGCGAGGACTCGGGGCCGCGATCGGAGGAGTGTATGTATAGACTTATCGCGCAATATTAAATTTCCGGATTAATCCCCGAGAAAGGGAATGTCAGCCAGGGCGTCGGACACCGGAGAGAGCCAGGTCCGCTCTTTTCGGGCGAGGGGTGGGCGTCTGCGCATGAGCTCTCCCTCCTCCGTCCTCCGCCTGCGCTCGTCTCATCCTGCCTCCGCTCCTCCACCATCTATGAACAACGTCCTCGATCCCTCCCGCGGGGACTACCCTCCTCTCCCAAAACGTCCTCGCACCTCAAATCCTCCTCCACCATCCGCGTTCATGCCTCCCCAATCAGGTTCCAGCACCGTTGCAAGTCCCGACCAGGACGGAGCGGCGGACGCCGCCTCCAAGAAGAACAGGAAACGCCCTCTCTCCTGCGGTGAATGCAGGAGGTGCGTCCCCTTACTATCCAACGCCGCTGACAACTCACCTGCCCACTCGTGCTGCGCCAGGTTGAAGCTCAAGGTACGCTCATGCGCGTCATGTTTCGTTCCCGCGTATTTGACACACCACCGCTTCAGTGCGACCGTGTCTTTCCGTGCCAATCATGCTGCAAGAGGGGTTGCGCAGAAATATGCCCAGACGGTGCGCTCACGGGCGGAAAAGGAAGCAGGTTCGCCCGGACCTTTTGCGAGAAGCACGCTCAGAACTGACCCTATCGTCCGCTTTAGGTTCATTCTGGCAAACACTGAGCAACTACACGAAAAAATCAAATCCATGAGCGGCAGGATCCGCGAACTCGAGGACGCCCTGCACGAAGCGCGACCTGGCCATCATTTACTCCGTGACGACCTGCTGTCCATCAAGAAGTCGACCGAACTATTTGGCGTAGATTCAGCGTCCAACCACTCGCCCGCGGTTGAAAGCAGCCACCGTAGTGAATTCCAGCACTCCCTGCCATCATCCAGTTCACCTCTCCGAGACGAAGTACGAGTTCGTGCTGCTTGCCGATATCTCATGCTCACGCAGACTATCATAACTCAGCGGCAGAGTCTATCGCCCGCATATTACAACGGAAATCATGATGGCTTAGGGATTCCCCCGGACATCCTCCAAGTCGGCGACAAGTTCCCTGCCCCAAGCGCCATCACGTATGACCTCAACCCGAATCTTCGACAAAGAATTGTTGAGATGCTCCCAACATCCGCCGAAGCGCGTTATCTGCTCGAACAGGCGGCTGAACATGCAGCCTGGCAGTGCGTCTCTTCACTACGTCTCCCTTCTTCATAGTCTCTTCTGTGCACCTACCAAATGTTTCGCTGTGGCGCTGACCAAGTCCTCTACAGCCAGAACTCGGACGGCAGCGACGGGGTGCCGAATATGATCCATAGCGTCTACAATTGCTCAGTCTCGACGCTCAATCCTCATAGGCTGTCATATTTCCTGATCATCCTCGCGCTTGGCGTGTGTGTCGATCAGCGCCGGAGTCACCAGTCGTGGGTTCCAGATGCAGAACGATACCATCGTCTAGCCAGAGCAGCGATATGTGAAAACTCGGTCATTGACGAACCGAGCGTCGATGCAGTCAATGCGTTGGTTAGTTATCATCCCTTCTCCCGTCTAGTAACCAGTGCAGCGCGGTAACCGCCTGGACAGTTCTATATGGCGCGGTACCTGGTCCTATTTTCCGTGGAGAAAAAGGACGCAATAGAGTACGGCTGGACAGTGCTGGTGAGATCCCAGCTCAGAGCAGCAATTGTCCGCCCTGACGACTTGCATTGCAGGGCATTGCAAGCAGACTCGCCGTTGGGGTACGTAAATCACGATTCTGACGCTTTCCCTCGCTGATAAAGTAACGTCTGGCAGATTGGCCTCCGTGAGTTTCACGCCATTGGTTGGATGACCATGCGGGTCATTGACATGTCGTTTCAGATCGTAATGCCAGCCGCTCCAAAGTCATACCAGAGGAACTGGACAAACGGAAAACGCTTCTATGGCACATGCTCGTGGTTGACCACCGTCTGGTGCGTCCTGCCTTCGTCAACTTGTTGCGCGCCCTGTCTAAACTCCGTCATCATCGCGCGAAGGCCTTGATGCTCCGAAGACCGCCGTCCATCGCGATGAGGTACGTCGATGTCGAACCACCCAACGGTGGCGAGTACGCGGCTCCAGCCATGAAGCACGCTTGTAAGTCCACTTCCATACTCGCTCGTTACGTACGCGTGTGTGACCGCTGCGCTTCCGTCCCCTCCCGTCACAGATCAGCGGTGGCATTACACCTTCACCAACCTGTGCCTGTCTCCGATCCTGGAACTTGTGGTATCGCCTAACCCTCCGCCGTACACGGATGTGCTGCTCTTGGACGCGCGCGTCCGAGATTACGAGCCGCCCCCTCTCGTAGCACCTGGTCCGGCATCCGGCAATGGGCTCTGTCTCTTGCAGGCATGGACCAACATGACGCGTGACGTCGGTGCGTGGGAGGTTCTGCCCGTGCACACATGTGCATCTGCTCACACCGCTCTAGCCATTCTCAATCTTCACCGGCAATACTTCACGCAGGCGCTGAGTGAGGGCCTATGGGCAAACCACCGATACGCGTGTTCCGTGGTTGCTGTCTATCAGGCGTCTTTGAATGTTCTATGGAACCTGGAGACATATTACAGGCAGCAGCCTGAGTATGCAGTTCGCTTACAGATTCTGTGGTTCAACGGGCTCTCCGCTGCCGTAAGTCGCTGTCTTCAGGTATACCTTCTTCACATAGCCGAGCTGAAGGTTCCTGGCAGATGGCGCTGTCTCTGCTACTATGCCGAGCGCCACCGTCGGTCATGACGTCGAACGCGCTGCTCGAGCTTGCGAAGTTGCTGCGCCTGTTCGCCGATGTGAGCGACCGCTGCCACACCGCCCACAAAGGCCTGGTAAGTGGCAGCTCGCAAGTTCATGCCTGCGAACCTGACTGACCCAACCGTGATCCGCATGCAGCCCATCCTCGAAGGCCTGTTCGACCGCTCACGCGCTCAGTACCTCCAGAGCCGGTACGGCACGCACCCGGAGTGCGCCCCCGACGACGAGATGTGCAAGATCGCCGCGCGTACGGGCATCTTCGTGCCTCCGCACCCGCCGAATGCGGACCCGGACATCGTGCCATTCCCGTCGCAAGGCGCGCACCCGGGTCTTGCCCGCGCTTTTGAGGAGGCAATCGCGACGACCCCGCCGCCGAACGACCCCATCCTCATGCCGGGCCCCCTTCACCTAGTCGTGCCTGCGTCGTCATCGACCTCTGTGGCGGCGCTTGGCCCAAATGGCGGGCCTGATGTGGGTGTCGGCGTCGGCGCGGCCGTAGGTGCAGGCTTGGAGCGCAACGGTACAGCGTCGACTGGCTTCGGCGTGTCCGCAGAGAGATCTGGCTGCCAGACCGACTCGTATGGGCCGGTTGGCGGTACAGGCAGCTCGCCGTCGGCGTTTTCGCTCGGGCAGAACCTCAAGTGGCTCAGCCAGGAGTACTCGGAGAGCGGGTGGATGACCTGGTTCTAGCCGGAGTTGTGGGGCCGTGTGTGCTCGCGGGTGGCTAGACCGCCTCGTGTCCGTGTTTGTTATATCTTGTTTTCTCAGTGGGGTTGTGTTGTGTATGTATGCACGCCGTTGTTTAGACGTGCGCGCTGGGATAGGCGGGGACGAGCCTCGGGGATGGGGGATGGACTGCTGTAGAGTACTAGGACGGTTATGTACGGGCACCGCGATATCCTTCAGTCGCTCCTTTTTTCTACTTTAGATCTTCGATGTGTGTACGACATACATATCCATATACATTCCGCAGGAACTTCTTGAGCGGCAGTCCGCATACAGGCTCACTCGGCGGGAGCGGCAAAAAATTCGAGGGTCATTAGGGCGCGAGTCTCTCGATCTTCCACTGGGGGGCGTCGTCTGGGGATCCTGGTATACGGGTATAACGGACTCGGTCATGTAAACGAGAGGGCTTCCCTAGCCAGAATTCAACCTCACTGTATGCACGATCAGTAGCTGGTAGGGAGACAAGAGATGAACGGCCAACTCACTCGGGCACAATCCTCCAACCACCCCAGAACTCGGGCAGCGGGACCTCGCCGTCCCCAACCGCTC
>CCBP010000101.1:213923-233998 GCA_000765035.1 Trametes cinnabarina
TACGTACGGCATATAGACGTCGTGCGAGACTACGGTGAATTTCAGATTCACGGTGCAGGTTGCGGTCAATTCCGCCTGAAATGCGACATGCCATTTAGTTGCAATATCGGCCAAGCATCCAGCGCAATGCAGAAATAAGCGGGACGCCACATTGACCAAGAATTGGCACGGCAGTCGCTGCAGCCCGAAGCCGACAGATCGCTTCGAGCGCGTTCATGCGGCCACGGCCGTATCTCCCGCCGAGACTAGACGACGGTTCGTCCTTGGGTTGCGATTTACCACAGACAACGACGCCGGTGGACGAGTTGCAAGTTGATAGTGCCTGGTGAGGTCCCGACGCGTTGGACACTCCAGGGGGGGATCCCTTATAGGAAGAGCGATAGATGACGTTCTGGGCCGTTGTGGATCCTTGAGAGCACGGCGAGCAGCGTCGAGTATGGCAACAGGCCGCGGCGCATGGACCAAGCGGTTGAAACCTTTCTGATGTGTTGAGAAACGAGACTGAGTTTGAGCGAATAGAGCCACGCTGTTCGGCGATGATCGTTCTCAGGAGGTCTTAGACGGTTACAGACTATGGTCGAAAGCATGAGTACGAGTGATACGGAAGGCCTCGCGGCGGGGGACCACTACGTTCGTAACAAATCACATCATGGGTCATATTTACGTATGTGAGCGAGTTCCAAGACATGCCCAAGATGAGAGAAGGCCTCGCAGAGTCTGCAATATACGCCGCGAGCCACGCAGGCCCGCGAGGCACATTGCAAAGCAGCACATGCACATGGGTATATGTGGTAGAAGAACGTGATGGTATCCTATGACAACTCGCACGAGAAGGGCTCCAAGAGAGTTCTCTGCACACGGCGTGGGCGGCGTGTGCTTCAACACTCCAAGTGAGGGGGAGCTGGGAAGATATGGGGAGGTCAGAAGCTGCACTGAGAAGGCATCGGATTCGAAACGAAAGCTCGCCTGAAATCTGTTCAAGCGCGGTGCGGGCGCCAGCGCCACCGAGGACTTCGAGAAAACGAGCGATCAGTGTCTGTCGTGATTAGTCTAAAAAGGCTCTGAGCAGAAAGATGGCCACGCGAGTAGCGCGAGGTGAGCAGCGGTCGTACCATGAGGGCAAACGCGATGTAAGGTTATAAGGAAGTGATAGTCACAAAAACTTATAGCGCGCTGGACATTCGACATTCAATATTCTGGCATGAAGGCAAGGCTGCAAGTTGCAGAAAGGCAGAGTCGATCTCGTGGAGGCTTCGACTCTCGCTGGGCTGGACTGTTGAGATCTGGATCTGCACACAGGCGACACAGATGGGGTGTGAAGAAATGTGAAGAGGGACCGGAATGGGGCGTGATGCAGAGATTCCCAGATCAGGCGTCTATCTCTGGATTAGGCAAGAATTGTAAGTCCGACGAAAGTACTCATATCGCCAGAAGCTGTCCTCCACATATCCTCCTCCGCCTCCCAGTTTCCGTCCCTCCGTCTCCTTCCCCCTCCTCATCGCCTCTCATCTCGCTCACACTCCTTCCATCCCTCGTCGTCGTCGACTCCAGCCCCGCGTGGGTTCAATCCCGCCCAGGACAAGCCATGTATCCCATCTCTGACCTTACCGCTTTCTGTCGCAAGACCACGGGTGATGTCCCCCCGAAGCTGGTGGTACGTAGCACCCGCCTAACGACACGCGATCCTTCTTTGTGACGTAGTCGTTCAGGGCGCGTCCACCACCGTGGTGGGATCCAAAATGTATCTCTATGTACGTCGCTCAGTCGCGCATACACCTGGATTCGCGTTGACGACGCGTGCAGGGCGGTCGCCTGGTCTCTGAGCGGAAGATGGTATCGGACATCTACATGTTCGACCTGGAAACCTTCAAGTGGGAAAGAGTCGCGCAAAACCCTGAGGACGACATTCCCCAGGCGCGCTACTTTCACAGCGCGGATACCTGTATGCGTCCATTGCGTCACGTACACCCGCGTTCGTATCGTTGACCTAGACTGCAGGGCGGAATCACCTCATCATTTTCGGTGGTATGGCTATCAAGCCTCAGTCCGAAAACCCCGAGGACCTCTGCGTCTTAAATGACGTCCGTCTCTTCGACCTCACTAATCGGCGCTGGCTGCCCGCTGCTCCCCTCCCACCCGACTCGTCACTCATCCCTAACGCCCGTTATGCCCATCTTTCGTCCGTCACCGCTGACCGGCTCTTCATCATCGGAGGCCAGGATCTGGCGAACGTATGGCTGGATGATGTCTACATTTTCGACTTGAACACGCGAATGTGGATTCAGCGACGCGACTATCCAAGGCATTGCGGTACTTACCGAAGCGTCGCTGTCACTGCGGATCAGAGAGTTCGTCTCCCTCAAGAGGAGATGCGTGGGGGACAAGCCTTTGCTAGACTTGGACCGGCGGGCTCGCGTTTCAAGGTTGACAAGGCTGCACCCCCTGCTGCGAACGCGACGCAGTCAGACACTCTGATCCATCTTCCTTACTCTGCGCATCCAACGGAGGACTACCCGTGCGACATCTTCCTCTTCAGTAACTACAACGTGAGTTTAACATGATTCTTCGGACTCGTTACAACGTTGACAAATTGGCTACACAGTTTACTGATGTCCAACGCGAGTTGGAAGTCTTTACGCCCCTTTCGGACGGGGACTTCACTGTCTCTGACCGCTCTGCATCCATGACTGGTACCTCTTTCCCACCCGGTCTGCGTTTTCCCACCGGAGCTATCCTTGGTACTTACTTCATCGTCGCTGGTACTTATCTGTCTCAGACATACCAATCTTTCTCTATCTGGGCGCTGGACCTCATCAACATGACTTGGTCTCGCATCGACCCAGGGAGCGCCCTTGCGTCTGGTTCCTGGTTCCGTAGCTGTCTCTGGGCTAGCGCGAACAAGTTTGTGGTCTTCGGCAACCGTAACGGCAATCTGGTAGAGGACTACAACCGCCGTCTCTTGAGCTGGGATCATGTCACTTGCATCGACCTGGAGGCTTTTGGCATCTACCAGCCTCCTCCGCTTGTGCTTGACATTCCAATGCAGGAGCTCGGCCTCGCTGCACTCGAGGAGGGCCTCATGGCTGACTTCGAGATAATTTGCGATGACGGTCGCAGAATTAAGTGCTCTCGCAAGCTTCTCGAAGATCGTTGGCCTTGGTTCAAGGAACAGCGCAAGATCTTCTTACAAGCTGCTACACGCGCTCTGGAGGCCATGCCTGCGGTCTCCTCGCAGACTCCTCTTCCAGAGGTCGCGAACGCGAATCGTCAGGAACAGCGCCCGGATCCTCGCATCACTCCGCGCGCGTTCAACCTCTCCGAACCGTACCCTATCACGCTAGCGCTTCTGCAATACTTTTATTCCATGGCCCTCATCACTCCACTGCAGCACGCACCTGCCGTGCTTAGCCAGTTGCTTCTCTTGTCAAGCACCTACCAGCTTACGCACCTGCAGTCGCTGGTCAAGCACGCAATGCATCGCGCGTTGAGCTACGCGACGTCGGTTGGTATCTATGGCGTGTCCACGCTATGCAGCTGTCGCAGCCTACAAATTCGGTGAGTTAGATGATCCTCCATGCGTTTATCTCAGGGTCAGCATGTTATCGACAATTTGCTTACATGTGAATTTTTCTGAATTTGTGTCCAGTGCCCTCCGCGTCGTCATGGTACGCCGTTCTTTTCATGATCTGTTGCCAGATTGCTCACTGTTGCATTGTTGTTTGATCACTGCATCCTATAGGCGTACAGCCAGAAACGTCCCGCTGGCCTCCGCTCGAAGGCGGATAAGGACGCCTCCGCTGGTGGCAGAGGATCCGATCAGAACGGTGGCGGTGGCGGGGGCGGCAACGGACGCTTGGATCTGCCCGGCACCGCAGCTCGCCCAAGAGGAATGTCGGATGCCTCCTTCATGCGTGGTCCTAGTGATATGAGCGCTCCCGCGCCTCGTGGACACGTCCGAGGATCAGGTTCGTCGTCGCGTGCATTGGGTCTCTGCTATACGAAGAGTATTGATTTAATGGACTCTCAGCTCCTGAGCCGCTCACGAGTCTATCTGATCTGCAGGAATTTGGCGTTCCTCATGGACAGAGCATCAAGAGGGTATCGGATGGGTCTATGGTGTTGCCCCGCATGAACGAAGAGTCCCGTGGCGACTTCGGTCAACTCCATAGTACGTCTCCTCCACTGACTCCCTTTGCGTTTCGAGACTTACTCCTGCACAGTGCCCCCTCCTCCTCCTCCTCCTCCTCCTCCAGCAATGCCGCTCCCGCAGCCGCCTGCTCAGACACCTAACCATGCCGCGTCCACGGATGGTTTCTCAGAGCGGGGTCGAATGCCTCCATCACCCCTCAGACAACCGTCTTCCCCACCGACTGTGGTGGACCACAAGTCCGCTTCTCCGCCCCCTATAATTCGCAAAATGCCCACGCCGCTTTCAAGGCCATTCAGCGTTATGTCACAATCCACGGAACAGGACCTGCTTGCGATCGCCGAGCTGCTCTCGCCGACCGTCGACGCGAGCGCGGAGAACGACGCGCCTGTTCCCGACAACGCTCCCGTTTCCGAGCTGGAACCCGTTCCGGAGATGTACTTTGACGAAGTGTCTGCGACGACCTCAGTGAGGGACTCTGTGTCATCATCGATGTCGTCCATTTACTCGTCCTATCACCTCCCGTCGTCGGCGTCGGTGCGGAGCTCCATCTATACCGACTCGGATGGCGCGTCCATTATGGGCGATGATCTCCCCGATCCTGCCCTCCTCTACTCTATCCATGGGCACAACCATGGCGGCTTCCACCTCCCCTCGCGCAGCTCGCTGCCCGTGCCGCCGCTGGATGACAACCGCTCCCTCTCGTCTGCGACGTCTTACAGTTCCATTCGCACTCCGAGCCTCAGCCGCCACTCGTCGGTGCAGTTCATCAACTCGCCCCCGCTCAGCCCGACCTCCTCATACCTACCGACTCCCATCGATGGCCCGCACGGCGGCGCGTCGCCGCAGCCTCCAAACTCGAAGCTGTTGGACGTAATTGAGGAAGCACGCTATGGGGAGGATCAGGAGTTGCGCCGTGTCCCCTCGGAAGACGCGCAGACAATCACCCTTGGCACGACGTCTTCCGACCAGTCCTCCACTTTCGTCGAGCCCTTCCTCATGCGCAAGCCCGAGCCGAGGTACTCGCCCTCTCAGTCGCAGCAGCGTAAAATGCCGGAGCTCGAGAAGCTCAGGATCAACACGCAAACCCTCGACGCCCCGCCGTCTCCTACCAGCCGTTATGGCCACCACTCCGCGCACCCCGCACCTATGCCTGCCTCCCCGGTCCTCTCGGCACGGAGCAGCTCCTCGGGTGCGTCGTCGCATCGCGGCTCGAGCTCCGGGAAAGTTGGGTTCGGGAAGCTGTTCGGCCGCGGCGACAGGGACAAGGAGTCGAAGAAGAGCGCGTCCTCAGGCTCGTCCGTGCAGCCCTCCAACCAGAGCGTGATGTCGCTCGACCTCGGCCCGTCGGGGCTCTCGAAGGCGGAGGAGAAGCGGCTGAAGAAGGAGGCCGCGCGTGCGCGCACGGAGCGCCTCGCGCAGGACCTCGCGGATAAGGCGAAGAAGCGCGCCGAGGCGGCGAAGGCGGCCAAGTCGGCGCGCGTGAAGGAGAAGACGAAGAAGCCATGGGAGGAGGAGGGCGGGATGTACGAGGGCATCTCCTACTTCTGATGCCTGATCCCGTCCTGTCCAGGGTTGCTCCTACTTCCGCTGGGTGTCAAGATAGACCGTCTGCTCGCGCGGCATGCGCATGTTGTCGTGTCGCGCGGTGCGGGTGATGTTGGATGTCGCTCTTTCGTCGCTGCTTGTTTATAGTCTTGTTTTGTGTGTTACATATTGCTCTGTTGCCGAGCAGTGATATACTATTTGTAGGCTAGTGTGCTACCTTCCCCTCGTTGTTCCACCACGATCTCTCTGTAGTATACATACCAATTGCGCGTGGTAATTAGGGTTCGGGGAAAGGGCGATGCGTTCCCTAATGTCGAGTTCTGTGGCGTACCTGCTGAAATGCCATGTTGTCTTCATGCACCAAACAGCCCGAAAACGATCGGCAGCCTATACAGCTCAAACGTTCATATCACGATTGCATTGGGTCATTGAGGGCATGAGAGAGAGATGAGGTTAGTGTACATGCATGGGTCCTGGACATAATCCTAGCAGCATTAATGTATTCACAGCAACGACGAAGTAGCAAGAACGAAGAGCAACAGTAGAGGACTCCGAGCGGCGCGTGTCTAGAGCAACGCATCGACCTCATCGCGGAAGTCCTGCGAGGACGGCGCCGGAGCGAGATCGTTCGGAGAGCCGATGTCGAGTGGCAGCGGGATTGCCATAAAGCCCCGCCGCAGGGGTGGCTCCTGAAGAGGGAGAGCCGGGAGTGGAGGAAATTCAGCGGTGGAGCCAACGTCGGGTTCACGAGAGGGGCCGGCTACGGGCGCAGGGGCCACTTCTAGATCGTCCGGGGGAGCGATCAGATGGTTGACTGTCCGGGGCGAATAAGCAAGGAGCAGGCGCGATCAAAGCGAAGATTACTCACATTCCTTTGCGTGTGCTGCGGGTTGAAGAGGAATGAGGGCTTGAAGCGAGAGTCAAAGGCACGTCTACTCACCGTGATCCTTCTGTCGCGGACATTGGCTGCCTTCGGGACAGTCGGGCCGGGCCATTATATGCTCCTCGAGGAAGCCCTTCTTGCGCTCACGGATCCACCAGTCACGAAGGCCATACAGCAAGACCTCCGCAGCACACATCCTGCAAATTCTCGTGCGCGGTGCAGTGGGATCCGGGTCGACACCGCCCACAACAGGGTGGAGGTCCATGAAGAGCTCTAGCTCGATAAGAGGGGCGAATTGGCGTGGCTGGCTTTGAATATGCGCAACGATCTTCACGAGGAGTTTAGGGATATGGAGAGGGCGTGCAGAACGTAGGTGACGCACCTCGCGGTAAATATGCCGTGGCGAAAGGCCTTGCGCACTAAGGTAGTCCAACATGATATCCACCTCGACCGTGTTGCCGTCGAAGCAGTCATACACCTCGCCACACTGTATGAGATCACTCAAGTCGGCGAAACCATGAGGGTGTTGGATGGCCAAGGGCGCGGCGATGCATCTCTGGGGAATGCCTATGCCACAGAATGACACTTGGCAGAAATCGCACTTCGTGGTCGTCGGTGCTTGTAACGCCAAGACGTTCTCGCTGCAGGAAGCTCGTCAGAGAGCGTTGGAGATTGCAGTGAAACACCGCGTACCAATTACCACAGACTCCGTGACCAGGAGGGTTCCCATCGTCGATAAGCCATGCATGGGCAGGATCAGCATCAGGGTCAGTAATCGGTTGGGGACATCTCCAGCCCCATTGATTCCCAGGCAAGCAATGCGGGCAGGGCCTGACATAGATGTTGCTCGTAGCCGGGACGTTGGGCTCCGGAGAAACCTGCCTTGGGCTTGGAATCTACTACCAAGTCAGCGGAAGCCTTTGATACTAACATGATTCAGAACGTACCCGAAGGTGCACGCCAGGATGATAGATTGCGTCCGCTTGCATCCGCTCAGACACCGACCGAGCTTTGCCCGGAGCATGGCGCAGGAGGGTGTCCACCACTGTCTGGAGAGGTCGGGAGTAGGAGACGCTTGTAGAGACGGTCCTGCACGCCGGGCAGCTTGTGCCACCATTCTAGAGATGGCGTTACGTTAGCATGTCGCTTCAAACGCCCTGCGAATCCTCACAAGGCGACAGCAACATGGTTGCCAGCCAATCCTGTGGCTACCTCCTTACGGCATTTAAGCCACGGATAGATGGCTAGCGAGGACCGGCACATTCATCTGTGAGGCTGTGTGATACTCACCCGTATCCATAACGCTACGCAACTGCATCTCGACATGAGCACCCACATAGCTCAGCTTGACAGAAGCACCTCGCTCACCTCCCACAAAAAAAATGCTGACACGGAGCAACGACAACCGGTCGATAAACTATGGCCGAGCAGCAGCCGCACTGCAGCTCTTCCTCCAAGTTATCCGCGAGCGCACCGCCGTCCACTTTCGCACCGCCGTCGGCCACATCGTCGGCCGTCGCTTTCTCTTTATCTTTGTCGAGCTCTTCTCGCAGACGCTTCCGACTCGTATCGCTCGCGGAAACGTCTTCGAACGCTTGCAACGCGCTGCGCTTCAGCGGCGCGGTGGCGCTCGATGAGGAAGCCTCGAGCTCAGGGCGGAGGTCGCTGAGATGGGTTCTCTGGTGGTCCTCTGCAGCTCCGTCCAGCGAGGGCGCATCCATTTCGACTTGAAGATGATCTCCGGCGGCAACAACAGGTTTCTCGGGCGAGGTGGTGGTCGGTGGTCAAGGGAAGCTCGATAGTACTTGCCGCCTAATTAGGAGAGCTAATTGGATTAAGCGCCCGCCACACGATGTGATGGGATGGGAAACGCCCGGGGAATTCCTCAGGACGCTCGCACTTACCATCACTCGGGATTGAATATGAATATTGAGCCCCGGACCGTGCTGGCCATTATCCGCATCCGCAACGGAAAAGGCAACAAAGGTATACTGGTGCGACGTGGATTTAGAGGCAGCTACTTATACAAACACGGAGACCCGGTAAGAAAGAGAAGTCATGTTATAGATATACCTGTGTCAGGGCCGGATTTGCTGATGACTACATGACAGTATCCGCATGAATATACAGGAAGAAACGGAACAAAAAACAACGGGCGTAGATGCACATCATGTCCGTGTGCTATGTACGGTATATAAGGCGCTCCAGAAACGATGTTCCAAAGACACAACGTGGGATGGTACAGTACCGGGACGAATAAAACAAGGATATAATGTATCGCGAACGCGAGACGACCGCAGATGAAGCGACGGAGGGAAGACAGTCCCATGCGAAGTATGGGAAGATATCCAAGACAGCAAGACGGGAAGACGGGAAGAAGTTTTTCGGTCGCGGCGTGCGACGTTTCTCATTGACTGAGGATGACGGGGACTTCCTGGATTTGCGGAGCCGCAGCATTCGATGAGGACAGTGGGATTCCCGCAGCATGGCAGGAATTGGCGAGCTTCTTGCTGAGATCCTCCCACCGTCGTCTCTGCTCTGTGTGCGCGGTTGTTCATGAGCCCGGCGAATGGAGATTGCGACAAGTGATCATCTCACCTGGACAGGGCCACAGGCTCATCAAGTACTCCACCGGACGCGAAAGTGCCTGCGCGACCTCCAGGGCCAGGGTCAAAGAGCGATCATACGACCAGAGGGTCAGCGACCTGAATGTTTGGGTTGGACACACGTGGGAACGACACGACCAGCCAGGTGTGAGGGATAAGCACGGAGACGGAACGATATTCGCGTACGCGGACGTCAGGCACATGGGGGACCGCCACGTATAAACGACCAGCACGTACCTCTCAATCTGTGACATGAACCAGAACAGCAGGAAGGGCCGCTTAGCGAGGCTTGCTGCAGGAAGACCGGTGACGGAAGGCAAACCCGCGTTCAATACGCGTTTGGCCAAAGACGCCAGGTGCGTAACTGCAATGAGAATATTGCGAAGTTGGGGGGAAGTAAGGCAACAGAGACCCGGAAACGATCAGCACAACCATCCGATGAATACAGAGGTCTATGCACGTACGCCATTCATTTGCCTTCCTGCGATAGAAGAGAATGTGCGCGTGTCTATGAACGATCAACGCCGCAGCATCAGTACACCACCACCCACAAGCCGTCGACCGACCCAGGCGCGGCGGGTGAACGTTTGAACAGTTACGTACGCGGTTGGTTGCGGTAAGCACCGCTGGAATTCGTAGGCGATGCACATGCGGCAACTGATGGCGATGTGCGGAGCATAGCACGTCAATTCCAGACAGGACGGCAATCGAAGGAGGTTTGCCAAGAGCGGAAAGCGTGTGCATCAGCGTCCTCAATTCGTCTGATATGTTTTGATCACATACTTGAACAGAAGCTCTCGGCCTTGGAACAAGAATGACCGCTCGATACCGCACGAGTGGCGCTTAAGCGCGTCCTCGATCGCGTCGATCTCCTTCCAAGCGGTCATAGCGAAGTCCGCTTTCTCAGAATCAGGCAGCGACGGATCGCCGCGAATGCGAATGCAGCTGTTCCACATGAGCATGGCGCGGATGTACAACGCCCAGACCGAGTCCTTGTCTGGTGGCATTACAGCGGCCGAATCTCCGGTGGCATCCGCGTACGTGAGCGACTCGCCGGGGAAGAGGAGAGCGTACTAAGCTCCTGTCAGACTGTTATACTTGCAACGGGGACTTATCACGGAGACGCACGTTTCTGGGGTCCATCAAAAACAGTTGCTGCACCTCCAAATCCGGGCTGGCGGCCGTGTACGAACTGTGACCCGCGGTGAGCATGACGCTGCTCCAGACCAGCCGCCGACACTCCTCCTTGCGGATCTCACTCTCCGTCCAATGGCTCTGCCATGTCGGCGTCATATCCCACAGCGGCGCGAACTCGTGGACCATTGGCCAAGTGTGGCCCAGAGTGAACGCCATGCAGCTGCATGTCGGACTCGTAGGCTGCGTCAGCTGGGGCATCATCTCGACGGCTGAGTACGACGGCACCGCGAGCTGAGGCTCAGGGAGCTGAAGCGGGGGAGCGGTGGGATATTGCCCGGGATAGACCTGGGTCGGTATGAGCGGCCGGGTGGATAGAGGGGAGATAGGAAGATCGGGCTGCCACTGCTGCAAATTCTGCGGAGGACTATCGGTCAGGGCTGGCACCTGCCCGGCTTGGAGTCCTAGCGACAAGTCCTCCAGAGAGGGCTGACGCACGCGTCGCGGTGACGCGGCCATGACAGCAGGTACGCTCGAAGTAAAGATAGACACGCGCGGGTCCTCCGCGTCTATCGATAGCAGCCCGAGGCTCCGCAGGAGCGAGTCGAGCATGCCCATGGACGAGCGGACGCGCGCGGTCGAGTGTAGCGGGTGGGCACAGATCTCAAAGAATGCGATAAGCTGCGGATCGCCGACCCATCGCCGTTAGCTCTTTTGTTTTCTCTCGGGACAGGAGCGCGGGACACTCACCCATGCGGCTTGGATTAAAGTGTGGTCGAGCCAACGCGAATTCAAACTGGCCTCCAACGCTGCCTGCGCCTGGTCTCTCAACTTCAACGCCCTCTCCCTTCCCCGCGCCCCCAGTTCCCCTTCGTGGCTCCTGAAGAACGTAGCGAGCGCGAGCGCGCCCAGGATCAAGCTCGGCTGGATGCCATGGCGAGCATGCGGGTCCAGCAGCGACCCAAAGAATCGGGGCAGATTAATGAAGTTTAGCCAGTAAGGGGAGGCGCGAAAGATGGCGCGGAGATCGGCGGTGATGTTCTGCGTGGTGTCCTCACGGAGGCCCGGGGGCATCGCGAGCGCGACCTCGCTTGCGATAGACCCAGGCTCGCCTTCGGTCGCGTACAGAACCAGCAATGCGTCCCACCACGTCTCACGCGTGAATTCCAGCCCTGGGTCCGCCGCGATCACGTCCTTGTGCTCTTCACTCGCCACCCCGTCTTCACCGTACTCGTCCTCCTCTCCAGCCAGCTGTGCGAGCGGCCGAGAGGGAAAAGAGCCCGGGACGCCCGCAGCATACCCGACGATAGCGGGCATGGCGGCCAGCGGCGACCCGAGCGGTATCGCATCATAGCCGGCCGCTGGGGCCTATGTGGGGAGGGTGAGCGGCAGCATTGATGTCGGCTAACGAAGCTGATGGACCTACGTGCGAATGGAGCGTCCCTGCAGGAAGGATGGTGCGGTCGTGACTCTGAGAATAATGGGTACCCAGGTCGCCAGAGCCCTGAGGCAGTCCGTGACGATGCCTGCTGAATTGCTCGGAGCCGACCTCCTGAATGATAGTCAAGCCCTCCTGGTGCATGCCGGGGGGCTCAGGGATATATGTATGCGCCGTAGGACTGTAAGAGACGGCCTTGTAGTCGACAGGACTAGTGCTGGCGCTCTGAGAGGACTCGAAGGAGTGTCCGGACGCGTTAATCGGCGGGGGTCTCCTGCGCCGACGCGGCTTCTCCTCCGGCCCTCCAATAGACCGCTGTCGCGCCCCAGGCACCCTATCGGGGCCACGACGCTTCGGCGCCGTGTCATACGTGCACAATTGCGGATTGTCTGCCCTGCGACTGCAATTGTGGCAAATGGGTTTTGCGCCGTCGCATCGGATTTTCCTTCCACGGCTGCGCGGCGCGGCGTAGGGTATTTGAGCTGGGACTGTTCGCACGGTGGGAGCACGGCGACTCACCATTGCACACAAGCCAAGTACACACGCGTGCGTGGTCTCCCCTGCGTGGTCAAAGGCTGGTCTGGGGCCAATTCGAGCCGTGGCTTTTCCCTCCGCGAGCGGCCGCCCGATGATCCAGGTGCTGCAGGACGCATGGCAGCAGATGCGACGCCCGAAGCCATGATCGTGCCGTGGGAGGAACTGGCGGAGGACGACACGGGAAGCTGGTAGTCTGAGGATACGCCTACGTCGTGATGCGGATGGTCAAGACGCGGTCGATAGTTGTCCGCGACCGGGGAGGAATATTGCCACATCTGTTCGCGAGAGTCGCCTTGCGCGTGGGGATGTGTATATGGGTCGCCTGCATGTCCGGGACGAAGATAATGGTGCTGCGGGTCATCCTGGTGGTGGTGGAACATACCGGAAATGGAGGCCGTCGTCGCGGGGTCCACCCTTCCATGGTCAGTCTCAAAACCTGCGTTTCGCGAGGGATAGGACGGATACGGGTATGTGGAGGTCGCTGGTTCCGAAGGGTATGTGGAGGAGACGTCCTGGGTGGGGTATGAGGTGCGGTTGTTAGAGAGGGGAAAGGGATGGGTGCTAGACATGTTGCTGTCGAAGATATGGGTGCTAAGAGGAGATTAGACTTGACGACTGCACCCGGGGGAACGAGAGAGATGTCGCGGAGTGCGGGGAGGAAGCCTGGCTGGACGGCTGCTGTTAGAAGGGGATCAACGTGATGTGCAGCCGAAACTGAGAGAGGAGCGGTGGAAACGACGCTCGGCCTGGTCAGCTGCAAGGAGAGAGGGGATGAGCGAGCGACTGGGGAAGACCGAGGGCTTGAAGAGGCGGATGTGGGGCGGTGGATGGATAAATAACATGTGGCGAGGCAGAAAGAAGCGGAGGCCATATTTGTATACACACTGCTCGAATCACCTCCTTTCGGATTAGTTTGTTCATTTTCCCGTTTCAATTATGTAACCACATCCGCAACTGCAGCTGTTAATTAAACGCTCCGACGCGGCAGGGAAGCTCCTCCTTGTGCTCCTCCTTGCAACAGCTTGACCTCCCTCTCCTTCCCTGGTCCAATCGACTCCCTATGTGGTCCTCTCCCCACTCCGCACTCACTCTGGCTTTCGCACCTGTCCATCGTCCTCTCCGGCCCCGCTACCTTGTTCAATAACCTCCTGCTCATCATCTCGGGCCCGCAAGCGCTGTCCAGAGGTCAAGAGTACCGGTCCTACCAACCGCCTGGTCTGCTCCGTGTGGAGTAGGCTCGGCGCGCATCCGTCTGAATGTGCCCCAGGGAGCCGGTCCGAGCCGAGATTCGCCTGTGCGAGTGCGCCTTCGACGGAGAAGACTAGTACTGGGAGACTGGGAGTACGCGAACTCTGTCTTGTCTGGGAAGGTATCACTTCCAGGCCGAACGCGCTTCCCACCCTGACGCGATCCTTGCATCCCTTTGCTCATTCCTACTTGGTGTCTCTCCCATCCGCTCTCATGCACCTCCCCCATCCGCACCTTGCATCGAAACCTCTCTTTTCCCGCGCCTGTGGGCCTCCATCGTTCCGTCTTCTCGCACAGCATGCTCACCTCCCACTCTTGCCTGACCCTCGCTTGTCCCGATATATCTCTCCCCCTTCATCCCTGTCAACCGCTTGTCTTACCCCTCTAAAGCCACCGCTCCTACTCCTCCCTCTCTAGAATCTTTCGAACGTTCTCTGCCGCAATCTCAGGCGCCCCCGTGCTATCAATCACTCTCCAGACCAGTCTCGCATCATGCTCTCATCCCTCCGCTGCACGTATGCGGTACGGCCGCGCAATCGGACTTCTTACTCTGCTGTGCTGTCGTGGCACGTCGTCCATCCAGCTGCCAGACTCGCTATACGTGCCTTTTGAAATTCAATCGTCGTTACTCCTGCTCGCTCCTTACTCGCTCTCGGATAAACGTCGCTATCGCTTGCCGCCCTCATTGACATCGCGGTGGGAGTATGCGGCCTCTCCCTGACCCTGCTGTTCTGCTTAACATGGTCAAGTGCGTTCTGTGCTCCAGGCCTGTCATCTCCCCCGACCTTCTATAGTCTCGCCATGGCTAGAGAGTTTCTTTGAGTCCTCTCCCTGATAACCTTCAGCCGGACAACCGTCCCGTCATCAAACCCAAAAACGCTGCTGTATTACTCTCGTAACTGAGGTAACCCTGCATACCTGCTTATTTGCTCCCTTCGCGTTTCATGTCCCGCGCACCATACTTGTCACTTTGGCGTTCCGCCTTGGGTAATCTCTGTTGGACATTCCCTGCCCATTTAAACGTTATTGCGCATGTTTTTCTCACCGCTCGCTACCCCCGTCCATGACACCTTCCTACGTCAAACCACGCCCATCTCGCTGGCTCCGGCAGCTGCGTCAAGAACTTCAGAAGCGGTGAGATGATTATGGGGCGCTTCGCCTGCGCAGTTCTGGAACGAGGTTGGAATGAGGCGTACCCAGTCTTTTTGTGTTGGTAAGCCTTCCTTTGGAACTGTCATATGGCGGACGCACTAAGGCTGTTTGCCGGCCTGCCAATCTGGCCGGTTAGAAGGTCCGCGGAACGAGAGCGGCCCAACGCCCTCTTCGGCGATCAAGATTCCAAGCCTGTAAATTGGTGAGTACCGCACATCCGGACAAGTGTGGGAGCGATGCAGAAGCGTGCTGACAAGTGGCAGAGTGCCGAGCTATCATGAGCTGTATGTCCAGTAGTGTACGCCGTGCGATACGCTGCCGCTTCTGTGCTCGCCAGCAGCTCGGACATTGGCCAGACTGTGCACGGCACGACCCGTTGGAACATGCTCGACCGTCAGAGGATGTCCGTGCGAAGCGACGTGGCAGCACGCCCCGCTCGCCGGTGCCGTTCGCGACATGTATGTCTTTATTGCACGTCGCCGGCGAGCGGCGCAGCACACGCGGTCGGGTTCTCGCGGGAGGCCGGGGGAATGCTCGTCCCGCACGGAGCCGGATGTATCTCGGCCGCCTCTCCTCGAGAGCTATCCTATCAGCTCTATGGGCGGCAGGGCTATCGCGTGAAAACGCGAAAGGCCTATATTGGCCTAAAGATGCGAGAATTGTGCAGCGCAGCGGTCGTCTTTAAGAATCCGGATGCATGTGAGAAATCGTGTGTGTACTGAGGCCTAGGCTGGACCTCTGGACATCTGTGAGCTGTGCTCGGCTGTTTGGGATGCTGAATCATCCTGCAGATATATGTCTATCGCAGTGGCAGCATGGCCGTGGTGGCGGCCCTCGAGCGGGATCGACCACCGACACCCACAACTACCCAGTGTCCTCGGAGCGGGTGCAGTGTGTGTTTTCCCCTGTCTTAATGAACAGATTCCGCCACATCGGGCGAGACGGCCGTTACGTCGACGAATGCCCTCGGGTCGATCATCACTGCACCCGCTCCGTTCTACTCAACGCCCGGCGGATGCGGTCTCGGCCGTGTAATTCACCGGGTGACACATGGAGTGTCGGCGTCCTAGCGGAGGGAGTGGGCTGCGTTGTTTGGGCGAAGGGGTGGCGGCGAAATTCGTACGTGTGTCCATGGTAGCTCTTGCTGCTCGATAAATGATGATCCTAACCGGCGTTTGTCCCTCCGTAGTTGTCACTGTTGCTCACATGACGACTATTGTGGGGCGAGATTTCTATGCACCTGGCAAGGTGCGCTGGTATTAGCCTCTGTTGCCATGAACAGCGATCACTGCACAGCCCATCCAGGAGGAGAAAAAGCAAAGTGTGATCCTGACGGTTGATCATCAAGCTTTGCCTTCACTTTGGGCATACAAGCAACTCAAGGTCCGTATAGCATGGCCCTCTCAAGCCATCTATGTATACAGGAGCCTACAAACCTTTCTGCAAGCCTTCTGGTGCGTGCTTGCAATCGGCCTGCCCAGGTGCCTACGTCTCTGAACAGCTCGGAGATTGCTCGCCTGCCGCCGTTGGAGCGGATGCATTCGCGGAGCTACCCACGATCATGTGATCGAGTTGCGACGCGCGATGTTTTCCTCGTCGGGCAAAGGTAGCATTCCAGCCATCTCTTCCTGGATCGGCATGCTACTGCGACCATCAACCCCGCATCCCGAGAATCAAACGCTGCAAAGCGAGCCATCATGGGGCTGGGGAAACACTGAAGCAGTGCACGAGGAGGCACAAAGGACGCTTGCGTGGCAACGTGACCACTTGCGCCTTGTGGTCACCCTCGCACCCGTGCGAGCCAAGTCAAGTCTCTCACTTCGATTGCACGCTATGATAGGTCATGCCACTGCTAACGCCTCCTTCTGCACAGATGCATTCTCCGGCGATACACACAGCGGGCAGACAGCCCAGACGCCACAGCGTTCTTGCACATTCGTCATGGAATCGGCGGCGGCGTTGCGCACATCACCTGGATACAACCAAGGGCGTTTTTTCGCTACGGAATGATGGTGCACCGCGGGTGATGCGACGCTGGGCGTGCGATACCCACATGCGTGCCGCAGGTGCGGTGTTGTTGCATTGCCCATGGTCGTTGGGGTAGCGCACGACACCATGTCCTCGGGATACGTTCCTGGACCTCCGCCGCGTCCTCCCATCGTCTGCTGCGTTCTCGTGAACAGAGGGCTTGCTCTTGGGTTGTGTTCACGATCTTTCTTGGCTTTCTCTCTGGGTACCTGGTACCTGGTTTCTGGCTATTTAACGGTCGCAGGCGACCGCTGGTGTTTTCCTCGTCCTCGTCTCCTCTCCGACTCGCACACAGGCTCCTGCGACTCCAGGGAACGACACCCCAGGGCTCCCGACATACGACTTCATTAGAGATCTTTGCAATTCCATCTCACGTCGTCCATCATGCGCTTCAGCTCCGTTCTGCTCTACGCCCTCTCGGCGTCGACCGCCGTTTTGGCCGCCCCCGCTCCGGCCTCCAAGCGCTCCGTCACGGCCCTCTCAGCCGCTCAGCTGTCGTCGTTCGCGCCATTCACGCAGTTTGCTCGGGCGGCTTACTGCCCAATTAGCAAGGTGCAGAACTGGCAGTGCGGCCAGGCATGCGACGCGCTCCCCGGATTCCAGCCGACGTTGACCGGAGGCGATGGGAATGCGATCCAGCAGTGTAAGTCGTCCTCCTCTCACCGTAGGTACCTCCTCGCTCATACGAACCGTTCATGCAGTCTTTGTCGGTTACTGGCCGCAGCAAAACGCGGTGGTTGTATCTCACGAGGGCACAGACCCCGTCCAGTTGTAAGCGTCGTCTTTGGCATAGTTCTCGATACGTTGAGGCTAACGTAACCACTAGCGAGTCGGATTTGACGGACATTAACTTCTTCTTGGACGACCTCGATACGAGCCTATTCCCTGGAGTGACCCATGCCATCCAAGTCCACAACGGATTCGCAGCGGAGCATGCGAAGACCGCTTCCACTATCCTGGCGGAGGTTAAGAGGCTCATCTCGCAGAAGGGCGCGAAGCAAGTCATCGCTGTGAGTTTGACTCTATATGTCGCACCCTCAAAACACGATTTGACATTTTGAATCCCTGGTAACAGATCGGACACTCTCTGGGAGGCGCGCTTGCCGAGCTGGACTCGCTTTTCTTCACCTTGCAACTGCCCTCGAGCATCCATGTCAAGGCTGTCACATACGGCACGCCTAGGGTGGGGAACCCAGAGTTTGCACAGATGATCGACTCCAAGG
The DNA here is from genome assembly GCA_000765035.1 of Trametes cinnabarina. NCBI lineage: Eukaryota > Fungi > Basidiomycota > Agaricomycetes > Polyporales > Polyporaceae > Trametes > Trametes cinnabarina. Next base: position 231,868 of record CCBP010000101.1, read on the forward strand.
TATGCAGCCGTTTCCCGCCCTTTACCCTCGCCGGAGCGTCATTAACGTCGCCGCCTGGGATAATCAGGTCCCCGATTTTGTGCGCATCAACAACGAGAAGGATCTCGTCCCGATCGTACCCGGTCGTTTCCTGGGCTTCCAGCACCCTCATGGCGAAATCCACATCGTCTCGCCCGGAAACGCGGTGTCGTGCCCCGGCGACGACGACGCGGACGACTCGCAATGCACGATCAAGACCGTCCCCAACATCCTGGAGGGCAACATTCTCGACCACCTAGGTCCTTACGAGGGGATTTCGATAGGCACCATTTTCTGCAACTGAACCACAGGTTCATTCATTCCTCTCGTGCACCGCGTGGTTCACGATTGTCGACGGATACTGTACCAATACTCACGAATGTCACGGGATCAGATGGGTCATACAATGTATATATACGTGTACTGTCGTAACGATGAGATATGGTGCGCACGCACGTGCACTGCATCATGTCCAAAATCAGAGCGGTCCTATGAGCACGCTTCACGATAATGTTGGGCTGCGAAAGGGCAGGAATGGGGTCGGGGTGGGGCAATTGAACGCGGACTTAGGCGCACAAAGCTAGCGCCGGAAGCGGACCTGTCACCGACAGCGCTTTGCGGCTCCTTGTCAGACCATCACTCGCAGCCACTACGCTGTACGACTTTTACCTCGGCATACCCTACTGCGCCATTGCGGAAGGACGCAAGAGGATTCCCGTCAATATGCCAAAAGACTATGCCGGACGAGACAGAGTTGACAGAGAACGATCACCACCCGGGCCCCATCGGCGCGAACGCGATGCTCGAGGAGATGCGCGCGAGGACTACCGCAGACGCGAAGGCTCTTACAGAGACGACGATAGGAGTCTAAGGGACAGAGACCTGTACAGAGACCGCGACCGCCTCGAAGACGAGGACCGATACAAAAAGCGGGAGAGAGGATACGACCGCCGGGGCGATGATGAAAGGCGACGTGATCGCGACCGCGACCGTGAGCGGGACGACTCTCGACGTCCTGGACCTTCGCGACGCTCGGCATCTCCACGCGCCCGCTCCTCACAACCTCCCGACGCTCGCTCGCGCTCTCGGTCCGCTGCGGCAGAAGATAAGGCGAAGCCCAACTTCGCGCCGTCGGGCCTTCTCGCTGCGGAGACGAAGACGGTGAAACGCGCCGACGGCACGAGCACGGTGCTCAAGTACCACGAGCCTCCCGAGGCGCGTAAGCCGAGCGTGGGCTGGCGGCTGTATGTATTCAAAGGCAAGGAGCAAGTCGGTGCGTTCCATTCAGTTCACTCGCCGCTTCTCGAGATAAATGCACGGTGCTTACTCTCACGGTGCCGCCCACCTTCAGATCTTCTCCACATTCACAGGCAGAGCGCATACCTCTTTGGGAGAGATAGAACGGTGGTAGATGTTCCTCTCGAACATCCTTCCTGCTCGAAACAACATGCCGTTATTCAATGTGCGTGCTTCTTGGAATGCGTCTATTACGTGCAACTTGACCTTCCGGCCGCGTCTGCGCGCAGATCGTCAAGTTCGGGAAAAGAACGAGTTTGGCGACGTGAAAGCTGCTGTCAAGTGCGTATCGGTGGGCCACCGTTCTGATAGCACGAATTGATCACGTTCACAGACCATTCATCATTGACTTGGAATCCACCAACGGTACTATTGTAAACGACGAGACGATTCCAACGTCTCGTTACTTCGAGCTGATGGCCGGAGATGGTGCGTGGTCTTCGCTCATTGTATGGTATTCATACGCTAAGCTTGACACAGTGATCAAGTTCGGCGAGTCTGCTCGTGAATATGTTCTGCTGAGCGAAGATGTGGCATAACAGCGCATCGCTCCCCACGTTCCTAGCAAGTATGGACTGTAAGGGCCACTTGGGCAATTGTACGACTATCGTACTGTAGTATATGGTTAGCCGGCATTTCCATCTCAGATCATCCGGAGTTGTCTCATAGTATTTGGCCGAGCATGTACGATGGAGACAACTGCGCCGCGCGACGGTCTTATTGCAAGGTACTGGATACAATGTGATGGAAACGGAGGGCAAAACAGGTGAGATGTCGAAAAAATGTCCTGCGCTAACGCTCTACATAATACAGGGTA